>LQNS02277217.1:150464-182866 GCA_001587735.2 Parhyale hawaiensis | reverse complement strand
CCACAAAGCGAGGCAATAACCACAAAGCGAGGCAATAACCACAAAGGCGAGACACTAACCACAAAGGGGAGAAACTAATCAAAAAAGCGAGAGACTAACCACAGAGGTGAGACACTAACCACGAAGCGAGGCAATAACCACAAAGGTGAGACACTAACCACAAAGGTGAGACACTAACCACAAAGCGAGACAATAATTACAAAGGCGAGGTACGAACCACGAAGGCGAGGCACTAACCACAAATATGTGAGGCACTTGCAGCGACGGCGAGGCACTAACCACAAAGGTGAGGCACTAACCACAAAGGTGAGGCACTAACCACAAAGGTGAGACACTAACCACAAATATGTGAGGCACTTGCAGCGACGGCGAGGCACTAACCACAAAGGTGAGGCACTAACCACAAAGGTGAGGCACTAACCACAAAGGTGAGGCACTAACCACAAACGCGAGATACTAACCACAAAGGTGAGGCACTAACCACAAACGCGAGATACTAACCACAAAGGTGAGGCACTAACAACAAAGGTGAGGCACTAACCACAAAGGTGAGGCACTAACCACAAACGCGAGATACTAACCACAAAGGTGAGGCACTAACCACAAACGCGAGATACTAACCACAAAGGTGAGGCACTAACCACAAACGCGAGATACTAACCACAAAGGCGAGGCACTAACCACAAACGCGAGATACTAACCACAAAGGTGAGGCGCTAACCACAAAGGTGAGGCACTAACCACAAACGCGAGATACTAACCACAAAGGTGAGGCACTAACCACAAACGCGAGATACTAACCACAAAGGTGAGGCGCTAACCACAAAGGTGAGGCACTAATTGATTTCACTCAAGGTAATCGAAAAATTTCAGGCTCCAGCGACGCTCCAACACTGAAATGAAGAAATAATAGCAACGTTATTTCCGCAGCTTGGGGAAAATACAATAGCAATTCTGAAAGCCTTGTTATTTAGTACTGCCGTCTATTGGAAAGGAATAGCAAATAAAAATAGATTGTGAATACGATGTCTTCTTTGAGAGAGCGCACTGAGCAACGAGGTTATTCTTTTATGTTCCAGGCATAACTAAGTTTATCTAGGTTGCATGATACTTTACTTTCTTCAGGAAGGGCTACCCACGTGCTCTTCCATACTATCTATACCTAGCCCATGAAGACCCATTTCATATGAAAAAAATATCATTAACGACAGGCCTACATGGCTTGCAGAGACCTGTAAAGACAGTCTATGAAACTATAAGTCTATCTATAAACTTATAAACTCTTCTAATACTGTTTGCTTGCCAGATTGTTCCCGTGCACACAATCTTCGTTACGGTATCATGCATACGGAGTAAACTGACAGGAGCTCGAAGATTTCAGAATCATGATGCTGCAATTTGTTACTCCAATTCACCATTAATATGGAGAAGCTGTGTATTATTGTTTATGAATAAGGCTCGCCAGTACTTTTTTTTTATTAATCGCTTCTCAGTATTTTGGCAGTTGAAAAAGTCTGACATATCCTAGTTCAAAACAACAAGTCGAGAAGAAAATAGAAAACTTAGGAAAGGTTTTTAGTGGCCCAACGGCTCACTAGCAGTCTAGTTTATTATATACTTATGAAACTCTGACTACCTTTTTTTTTTGCTTCTTTCTCAGTCACCGTCCACTTAATCTTCGATAAATAAAGGGTGGGCCATAAGAAAGGTTCCTTTTTTAAAAAAATTATCATTAAAATTAAACATGATAAAGCGATCCGTTTTCTTCTTGCAAGTGAAAGAGGAAATTTTAAAGTTTTATATTAGAATAATGCAACACATTTAAGTATGGAAGACAATATCCTTTAAATGACTTCCATTATTGGCCAAGCAATTGCGAGCTCTTACAACGGTGATGTTCACTACTTTCTCTAACGTCGCTGTTGAACTGTTGTTGATCTCCTGGCTGATGTTTCCTTTCAGCTGCTGCAAGGTTTCAGGCATATCAATGTAGACTCTTGCTTGTAAGTATCTCCACAGAAAGAAATCAGGAGCGCTTAAATCTGGAGATCGGGGTGGCCACAATATATATATCGCCAAATGAGAAATCAATCTGTTTGGGAAAATTGTCTACAACGTTTCAATTGTTACTCCTGCTGTATACGCTGTAGCTCCATCTTGTTGGAGAAACATATATTCTGTGCTGCTGTCTTCAATTTCAGGCAACAAATATTCTTGACTCATCTGTCTATAGCAGTTTCCATTAACACAAATTGCATCACCGTTAGCATTTTCAAAAAAAAAATATGATCCAATACTCCTGGAAGACGTGATGCCACGCTATACTGTTTGTTACTTTAGCTGAGTGAAGTGGACGTTCATGAATTAGCTTTGGATTTTCAGGCACCCAAAATCTTCAATTTTGTTCATTAACAAAACCATCGTGGTGAAAATTCGATTCATCGGTCACGATTAGACTTTTCACAATCTCTTTATTTTCTGCCAGCTGCAAAAACCTATTGGCGAAATCTAACCGCTTTTGGTAGTCCATACGTTGGATTTTTTGTGTTATTTGAAACTTATAAGGATGATACTTTAGATCTTTTGCCAAAATCCGTTGCAGATATTCTCAGTTGAGATGAACGTATCCTAGTCGACGTGCTTGGCCGATCAGCAACACTCGTAGCAACAAGCTGGATTGCAGCATCATTTCGTACGGTCCGTGGCCTGCCAATACGTTGTTGGTCTGCTGTTGTCTCGCTTTCTAGAAATTTCAATACCAGTAATCTTGTGCACTTCTTCGAATGACTTTTTCTAATACCAGCAATGTTCCCGCATATGCTCTGAGCTGCAGTAACCGAACAATTACTTCGAAAGGAAAGTTCTACGATTCTTGCTCGTTGTTGCGCTGAGTAACGATTCATTATACCTACCGAGTTTCGACATTTTTTTTACACCGCATAATATTCACTATGTGGGTATCTCATGACATTCCCGATATGACAAAATACGTAGTCAGGATACGGTACGGGCACAGAATGAGCGTTTATGGACAGTTTCGTTGTAAAGCATTTTTTAAAATTAAAAGCGCGATGTCTGAAAAAGAAAAATGAAACATAAAAACAAAGAGAGTTACAGTAACAAGATTGTTTATTGAAGAAATTGACCTTGTCTGTTCTATTTTGTTGGATAGCTATCGCATCAAGTAAAGCAGCAATATGATGCAAAGACAAAGGAAAACATAGATGCACAAATTCCAAGCGCACATCGAATCTGCCGCGAGACCGTTGTGACGTCATCATTGTTTTTTAGTGCGGCCGGAGATTTCTGCACGGCCCTCGTATCATAGATACGAACATTATGCTGTAAAGCGACCGATCCACTGTGACGTCATCGTTGTTGCAAATTTTGTTGCAAATATACTTATGAAATGCCATGATTTGTTCATTTGGTTGTGACATTACGACCCACCCGCAGAATATCCATGGGTTTCGCAATGTTGTTAGAGACATCAGATAGACCTATAGAAAAAATGAAAAAGTTAAGATTACGAAAGACTAAAATATTTACAAACTATGAGAAACAGAGTTTAGAGAAGACTCGTAATAACATAGCGTAGGTAGGCTACGCT
The DNA here is from genome assembly GCA_001587735.2 of Parhyale hawaiensis. NCBI lineage: Eukaryota > Metazoa > Arthropoda > Malacostraca > Amphipoda > Hyalidae > Parhyale > Parhyale hawaiensis. The sequence goes on along the minus strand of LQNS02277217.1, from coordinate 179,256 downwards.
TAAGAAGATAAAAAAAGCTTATTAGAAGTGGAATTTCCACAAGTTCCGCTAATAAGAAAATAATTGGTGAGTTTTCAGTTGAACAATTTTTTCTCCAGAAATATTGTTCAGTACCACTCGTATCCCGGGCACCCTCATAAGAATTATGTTGCTCTGTAGGGAAGTCAAGTGGACTAGTGGGCGATGAAATTGTTTGCTGTAACTTTTTCACTGGTTAATTCATCTCCTAGTAGATGCATTGTGTGGTATATTACCTGGTAAATTCATTGCCTTGCAAATTAACAGAAGGTTATTTAATCGCCAAGTAAGATCATTGAAAGGAAACTAATTACCTGATAATTCTAAGCCAAGTATATTCTTTTCTAGGTATGTTCGTCTCAAGTGACAATAACATTACAGACAGTTGTAGCTAAGCGGTACAGGTATGGGAATCACCATACATACCTGTGTGTGTGAGGGCTGCTTGTTCTCTCGATATCTAATTTACTAGCTCTTGTTGATGGTGGCTGTTTTGTGTTGAACTGCAAACATAGCTTCTCTATTTGCTTTTTTTACTCTATGCGATATTGTTTGCTGACCAAAATAACTCATGAATGTGTGAACTTTGAAGAACATTCAACAGTTTTCTGCCAAAAAAGCACCGTTCCGTTAGAACAACTCTTATCTGGGAATAGAGCAGTTTAACTGGGCAGTGGTAGTGAATACATTCCGCACTTTTCAAAAGATGTATTTGGAATGTGTCTCCGTTATTCTCAATACATTTATTTGGCCATTGGAGAAATAAATTAGTCAGTGCTGAAACATCTATATATACCTGTGAATAAGACACTCAAATATGTAAAGGATATTTATTTGTAAGAGATTTTAACTGTGACTTTCAGTGAGACTTTGAGTTAACGTCACTTTTCTTCTGTCACTTTGTTCCCGTGAGGGTGATGGTCCCCGGGCTGTGCGTCCCTATAGATCCCAGTGTTCTAAAGCTTTAAAAACCAACAATTAATTTATTCGGCAATGAGTTTACCAAGCCATGGATTTCCAGGCGATGAATTTAGAAGCACCCAAGTAAAGGATTTTATTTTAAACTGTAAGTTGCCAGCGCTCTGGATATAAGTTTGCCAGGTGCAAAGAATTACTGTTATCATATGTTTTACGTAAATATGGCATTTACGTTACTATCAGACGAATCTAACATGTTTCCACAGTACATTCTCAGCTCTACATTGGTATGACTTACAGGATGTTTGTTTATCGTTTTTACACTTGTAAGAGACATACACCACATGAGGCTGAATTTCCACACTGGAAAGAAATAGTTCCACGATACTATGAACACAGTTTTCGCAGCAGTAGAAAAGACACAGTATACTGTATTGCACAGTATATCCCAGACTGGACAGTAAACAAGTGTATACGCAAGCGCACTCGGAGCACACACGGGTGAGGCTTAGCCGTTAGTGAAATAGAGAATGCGATGTTGTGAGGGACACGGACAAAAGCGATCATCACTAGAAAACAAACAGACGTGGGTCGTGACGTTGAGACGTTGGTGCAGCACGCAGGGATTTGCGCCCCTTATCTTCACCTCCCCCCTCACCCTACCCCTCCACCCAATCCCCCCCCCTGACCCTGTTCTCCAGTCTCCCCTAAGTTTCCCGTGTTTTGGTCTCATCTTCTGCCATTCCCGCATGCTTGACACACATTCGCCACGTTCTGAACACGTTCACAACACGTTCAGTATTCTTACGTTATGAACACGCTCGGAACACGTCGGGACCACGTTCACATCAGGTTCGCAAAACATTATATAAAGCCGTTTCGCATAAGTCCAGAACACGTACTGGAAATGTCCGAAACAAGTTTTGAACAGATTCGGAACAAGCTCTGAACATGTTCAGAACAAGTTTGGAGTACGGTCGAAATATGTTTTTGATTGTAATCTTACTTGTCAAATGAACATGGATGTCAGACATATTTTAAATCATAGAGCAGTCAAATTTACGATATCTTGTAGTCTATTTTCTTGATATTTTGGTCTTCCTTTCTTTGTCTGATCTTGTCTCATGTCTGCTAGTAGAGACTATCACAAGGGTTAGTTTGTAATAATGTTACAGTAAGAACATTGTGTGCTTATACTGTATTTTTTATAAAATGAATTTAAAAATAAGTTCTGGTCGCATTTCACACGCTATGCACAAAAACATCTATTAGTGGGCTAAGTAATTTGTAACTATTGTTTCCTAGCGGTCAAAAATGAAGGCAGGATCCACCTGGGCCACGTTTGAAGAATCATCAAGTAAGCATCAAAGTGCAATTACCAGACATTACAGGACTACCCCGCGGCTAAAATCCACGTATCCACGAAACATAAATGCATATCTTGACGCATATATACCTCCGCCAAAGATGCTATGTCTTTGTCGAGTTCATGTATTTGTCAGTCTATCACCAAGATTATTCAAAAGTAATGGAAGGATCTTTAAGAAAGTAACAGATTACTAACTTTTGGCGATTAATTCAACCATCTGTTAGTTTATTTGTCTCCTATATTTGCTTGGTAGCATGACTAAAAAAGTTATTGAGGGAACTTTATGAAATTTTCAGGAATTGTTGTGGTTGTTAACGGGAACAAAGGACTAAATATTTGTGTTGAGCTGTTTGTCCGTCTGTGTGTTTGACTGTCTGTCAAAATTTTTATAAGTACCTAACTTAAAAAGTTTTGTTCAGATCGTCATGAAATTTGTAGGAATTGTTAAAAATGTTAAAAGCCACAAATGACGAAATTTTGATGATAATCAGTTTGTCTGCATGACTAATGTTTGTCAAAATGTTTGGTACAACATAACTCGAAAACTTTACAGACGGATTTTTGTGAAAATTACACAAGCTCTTCTTACTGTCAAGAGGCACAAATGACTAAATTTTGGTCATGATAAATAGGAAACTTTCATTAACACTGCCTTGCTTGGCGGAGGTATGCGCTCTCAGAGTGCTCTAGTTATATATTCAGTAGTTACTCTACCCAAAGTATGTGAATCCTTGATAGACACACAGCTAACTTATTTTTCTTTGTAGTGTAGCTGAATCCAGATGCCAGAAATACATAAAAATGTGACATATGCATATAGTACTAGAATCAGTTTTCAAAAACAAAGAAGGAAAATGAGTGATACTACTTCATTAATCGCACTTTTATAGTACTGGACACTAATGCGTTAATTCGTTAGTCATTAATTAACGAAAGTACACATTTCTTGAGAAATTTAACTTTTGAGTTGCATATGAATACCATTAACGAAAAGTTAACTTCCAATTGTCAACCGTTACCACGTTATTTTGATTATTATTGTAATGATAACTATTATTATTATTAATACGTATTATTATCACTTCATGTTGAAAATTTTTTGAGCTATGAACATCATAGAATATCAAGCAGATTATCATTATTCATGATAATGACTGCAATTCTACTCCATAGGCTAATTTTGATCTTCAATTTCAAACGATAAAAACTAGAACGCCTAGTGGCGTAAGACCATCACCTGCGGTTGGGGGAAAGTCGTTTTTTAAGGCCAGCTAATCCTATATTCTGATATGGATGCTGTATCCAACAAAGTTAGGGCACACACCCCCCCCCCCTCCGTAGCATAAGCTCTCTTAATAATAACATAGGAAAAATAGAACGCCTCGTGGCGTAAGACAATCTGCCGCGCTGGAGGCAAATTCAAGGCCGTCATTTTCGATGGCCAGCAGGCCTAGTTTTTGACATGGGTCACATATAGGTTAACTCACCAAACTCCCACAAAAAATTATGAACATTGCTCAACTCCTTCGTCCACTTTTTGGGTGGATAGAGAAATATATATTCATAAATATATATATATAAATATACTTGAATCTTCAACGAAAACATTATCACCTCTCTCACTTCGTTTGCGGGTGATAAACAACTGAACGGTCACACCGGTCACTTTTTCCCCAGCAAAGCAGTACCGTCGTCTTTCCGGAACTGCCAAAAGTCAAGAGCGGCTTATTCAATTCTAACGCAGTATTTTAATCAGCTCCTTGTGCAGGTAAAGATCAAACATCATAAAAAGACCAAAGTATTTTTATCTGTTCATTTCTTTTGTCAGAAATGAAAAATTCTATTACAATGCCGCTTTTCTTTCTCAAGAAATGTATTTATTCGTGTTCTAAGGTCTCGAAAAAAAAGGAAAAGGATAATTTTGAAATTATGGTACATTTCTGTAGTTGTTTTAGGTAGTCTTAGAGTGATAACTGATTGTTCGTTGCTTCTATAAGAAAATTAGCCTTACAGATAGGGGTACATTTCCTTAGATTGGTAAAGAATTGCCGGATTAACTGCAATAGATGTGAATTTTTTAGTGAATGGATTAAGGCTTAACGAAATTAACTTTTTGATTAACAGCGCCCAGAACTGCAATTTCGTTATAGTTCACTAATGAAGGATACTCGACACCTCCCAACCTATAGGTCCAATAGAGAAGAGCGGTCTCGGGCGCTCTTTTAATTGCTGAGCAAAGCTTTGAACAAAAATTAAAAAATTTGAATTTTTTTTAGCAGAGAGTCAAGCATCACTCACATTATACATTTCATATCCGTATCGTAGATACGTCATATCATATTAGTCGAAATTTTTTCGCTCGAGTGAAAAGCTGCAAAGTAAGAAATCAAGCTGGAAAAAATAGTTTCTTCGACGAACTTTTCCTTTTCTTCACCCGTCTTTGTATTTCTACTCTACTCTGAAAAATTATCTTACTCTTAATTTCCTTCGTTAATTATCTACTCCATTTGTTCGCTGAGCCCATTCTACGGAAGTGTGGATGTGGGGAGAGAGTAAGTATCAGGATACATGGGACCGCTAAGTTCAACTGTAGATCCTTTCATTGCTTCTATATCAGGGTTGGCAAGGCAAGAAATACATTCAAATTTAAGGTTAACATACTTTTGCTATCATCCGTAACGTGGTCTGCTGTTTTACCTTATGATTCCCAACAGAGAACGACGGAATGACCGCAGTCACTTGGACTAATTTCACCTATTTTCTTCAACCGTAACAATATATATATATATATGGACAACTAAATAATCAGAGAAATACACATCGGTTTTTACTATATGGTTTGATCACTATCCAGATACTTTCTGACGTTTATCATAGTGGCCTGAAGACTTTATTTTTTATTTTTTAAGTAGAGTAATAAAGGTCAGATGAAAGTGTACCTACTTGTCGAGTACTGCAACAAAAAGTCTTGACCAGGAATTATACACACTAAACTGAACGGCAAACTGCAAAATTCAACTCCGCACCCCAGGCAGACTAGCGGAGAAACTCGTCAAGAAAACGGAGAGCAAACATTTAAACAAACATTTTACATGTTTAGAAGCGCTTTAAATGTGGTAAACGTTCACCACGTCCGTGACTGCTGGCGCGTATGCAGCCGCAATATATCAAGCATTTCAGAAAGAAGGCCTAAAATAAACCATTGCTTTTAACACCATATGGTTGATTAAAGTAATAAAAAATGTGGCTGGAACTCCGTAGATGATTATTATAGGTAATTGTTGGTAGTTGCGCATCCAGACTTGAATACCTATTAAGCGAAATTTTGGTGCAGCTAAATTAGTACTTTCTACATTCGACAAGTACCGAAAGTTTGGCCGAACATAAAACTGGGCCTGCATATGTAGCTAATAAACCTCGCAATGTTATATAATAAGATGTTGATAATAAACACAAAAACTAAAACACAGTTTTGCTTATTGAGTTCTCGTTTGTCTCTCCATCGTCCCGATGTGAAGGATTAGCTAGAAGAAAATCCATCTACTGAAAGTCCAGAAGGAGTTGCCTTAGCTAATTGTTGAATTCGAAAGTTTAAAGATAACTATAAAGTACCTCTTGATCGTGGTAGCGTAGATGCAAGATGGTACTTCAACTACTAATATTATTTCCTTAATTCATGAGGAACAGATGAGTAGATGAGCTAAGGGAAAACGAAAAAAATGTCATTTTTTTTCTTTTGAGGACGGCGCGAGCCACTAGTATATAATAAATCACAGTATGTTGTTGTCTTTCCTTCCCGATTTGAAGGATAAGTATGAAACATAATTCTTCTATTGAACGACAACGGGGCCATTCTCCATCGAAAATTTTAAACGCTAATTACTGAAGACATCTTAAGAACTACTAAGTGGTAACATAGATAGTGGGTTTTGCTTACCTCCTTCCCTGACGCTCAACGAAGGACGTAGGGAGATTTTCTTGAGGGCAGAACCATGAACAATACAGAATGAAGCTTCAGTTTTGCTGAAATAATTATCATTTACTGTCATTTACTGACAACGCGAGCCACTAGTCAGTATACTATCATTACTATGCAATAATTTATATCGTGTTTTTATTTATTTATATACATATTTATATCTTTCCTGTCACGCTCTATGGGAATAAGATAGAAGGAAATCCCAGTGCCGAAGACGGGACCTTGGATACAGCTTGGGGTCGCACTCCGGAACTCTATAGCAGAGGGGCCTGAGCTCGCCTGCATGACTGTGTTTGAACATGTTCAAAAGTGCTACGTGGGGGGGGGGATGCCACTTGACTACGCCATGTAATATATATCCAGCTTTTGAGGCAGAATGCTGAATTTTCATTTAAGAAGCCCTCTGAGAAGTTAAAAGCACAAGAGACAACAGTCGTGTTCGTGAGATACAAATTTTCTGCTGTCATATGTAATAATGGCTCGGGTAAATAGTATCAATAATAGTTAAAGGGCAAAGAACCTAGGAATACGATATTCAAAATTATAGATGCTAAAAAATAAAATTGACGCTGATTTATTTGCAAAGATATTTCTGTCTTCGGATTGCGACCCAAAAACAAAAAGTGAAAAAGAAATCGTTCATCTCAATCTTTCTTCACATGAGATGGCTTAGAGACTAATCTTAAGGAACTAAGTGTAACTAAGAGACAGTCCAACAGAACCTTTAATTTTAAATTTGCAAACAAATATTGTAACAATGTATACTATGTCGGATCTTGGGGAAGCTGATATACATAGATCGAGAACGATCTTAGAGAAGATAACAATCGAGAACGATTTTGGGGAATATGATGACGATTAAAAAACAGTAAGCTTGGTTCTTCTTACTTTGATGTCCTTAGCATATAGTGAACATCAATATGAAGTTAGCGGAAGAAATTAGCTGAATCCATTAAGAGTTGCATGCATATTGTTAGTACATAACTTCTATTCAAACCAAGGAACGATATTTTTATTCAAACCCCATTTTACCCTAATGGATTGTCATATGCAAAACTTTGCCACGTGTCGTTGTGGCATTTTTGTTTCCCTGTAAAGTCATTATTAGATCACTCGCCGTGTATCTGATTCTGAATAAGCTTATACATATCACCCAATGAAACGGCAGTTTTTAACTTCTTTATTGAGCCGCCTCGTCAAGCTAAAAATGTTTTGGTGTGTTTGCTCACCCCTTCTAAAAGTAAACCAGGAATTCCTCTATATATATAGACTAGTGGGCCCAGATGTCATAGGGTAATAAGGGTTTATTGTTACTGCTTCTAGATGAGGAATTGCTGCAAAATAGGTCTCATACCTGCAGGCGTGATCTAGCTTCCATTTATGAAACGCAAGTTGTACCACCATAAGTTTTGCTAGAGCAATATATCTCCCATGCAAGGTTAGGCGCAAATATCACTTTGGAATTGGTCAAACGTTAAGCAGCACAAAGAAAATATGGTTAAATTGAAAAAATTCGCCGGAAATGACCAGGGCTTCCTGTAACCTGTATACCAGCCGATAGTTGAACCTTCTAGCTTCGAAATTTGGCTGTAATGGAAATTGAACATAATTTGTCGTCTGTTTAGCGTTTAGTTACAACTGCTATGAAAATATTTAGAAATGAAAGCGTAAACAAAATGGATTATGTACGAAAGGAACGAAAAGTTCAACCCAGATCGAGCCTCTCTAACTGCTACGAAGAAATTTAGCAAAAGAATATGCGATATAGCTGATGCCCGACAGAAACTAAAACTCTATCAAAGATACCGCCTTTCATCTACCACGCTCTGAAGAAGTAGCATCGTCATATCAGAAAGTACCGAGCTAGTTTTCAAAGCGAAGAGAGATTCAGAAAATGGAGTATTTCCACTTTTGACCATACATTTCAGAAGCTATATTTGTCACAGCTACTCCAAGGGCTTAAATTTTGTGGTATCTCAACTTTTTCAGTAGAAGAATTTTCTTTTATCTAAATCATTAACAGCGTGACGGAAGGACAGACCAACATTGGAGCAAGCAAGTGGGCGTGGAGCAAGCGACCAACAAGTGTGTATAACTATATATAGTGGATGATTTCCTCTTTTAATGTAGTTTTTTATTTGTTTAGATCCAAAATTATAGTACCGGGTGTTCGATACATGTATTTAATTGATTAAGATTACGTCTATTGGGTATCTCAAAATAAAAGTTGGGAATATACATAAAAAATTGCGTATGATAAGAAAACACATAATGCGGACTTTCTAAAAAAATCTTTTAGCTTGAGGAATAATATCAATGCATGCTGATATTGTATGCAATAATTAAATCTATGCACAAATACAACAGTAATAAATTAATAAATACAACTTCACTAATACTATTTCCTGTATTTCTTTTAGCTTGAAGATAAATATCAATTTATACTGGTTTTATAGAGTAATACAATTAAATCCATGCACAAGTACTACAATATCACTATAAATACTATTATTTCTCTCACCCGAATAAAATTGCTATTTCGAACTGAAAATTATACCAGTGTGCACAGCTACCATCAACTCATCGCAACATCAGTATCACTACGTATCAATTGCACCTCACAATGCGTAAAAACCTCCCAAATCGTGTCGTAAATTTTATATTCCATTCCTATAAGAACACAGCTATCGTTGCTTCATGTATGTCATCACATAAGAAAAAAAAAACTACAAGCTATGCAGGACCCCTACTTTGTTTCCCGATTGCAGGGTAACGACCTGCTAGTTGTGGGGTAAAACCTGCCAATATCGCCGTAATCGACGCCAGGTTCTTTACAATTTACGGAGTAAGACCTTAATATTACCTCAGTAACTTGTATAATTTACCCTAAACCCTGTCATCCCGGTGCATCTTCTTCTTCCGCGTCTTGACACGCACTGAAGTGGCACGACTTATTTCTTATACATATATATATATAACGCTGTCAGTTTGAAAATGCTGTATTTGTCTTTCATGATAGTTTTGTAGTGGCACGTGTTCTCAGCATAGTTGAGGAGTCGGATGAACCAATTCCGACTCTGACTGCTGGATCTAAACAGTACCCGACTCCGACTAACTTGAAGCCTCATAGTATCCGACTCCTACCGAATCTGCCTCTGACGACGACTCCTCGCGCTCCCAAAAATTAGTGACTTTTCCTACTCCAACCGGAACTATAACTTGTTATATAGGTTGTTCTCGCGACCCATAAGCATTGGATGTCTGAATGCTGGTACTCGAGTGCCTGCGCTAGGTTAAGGCTGGTTCACACGTTAGTCTTTTTTACTGTAGTCATGTTTCAAAATATCCGAATGTTTCGTCGTCTCTCTACAGACACACTACAGTGCGTACAGTGACAGATTTGCCGCAATGTTAACCGTCGAGTTAGTTGGCTTAGCAAGTATAATATCGATACCTTCGTCTAGTAGGTTCTGTTGTTGACGACGTTTATCTGTCACTCTGATTTCATGTCGACAATGTAATTTTTAAAAGTTACGAACGGATCTTCTTGAACATTAAATTATCTGCTAGGAAGTCACGAGGTGATGATCCAAAAAAGAAAGAATAATCCTGGATTCTAGACTATTTTTTTTTTTTGTCCGATTTGCGTTGCTTGGCGGTGGTCGGTACTTTCGGAAAGCTTCTCCAACTAATGAAGTTTCATACTTGTCTCCATATTTTTGAAGTGAATCAGAACTTAGAAAGCTGTGCACTTTTCTGTTGTTTATACGGACACAGCAACGCATTCGAACGCTATAGAATATAAACGTTGTTCAGAAGACTAGCGTGTGAACTGGTCGTTAGCAGAGGAAGAAACAATGGATTAAGCTTACCGTGGAACATGCAAACTTTAGAATAATAAATTGCAGGATTGTTGACTTTTTGAAACAACAAATCTAACGTTACAGGAAGAGGCACCGCATAATTTTAGTAGCAAATACGCTTTAATCCTTTACTCTGTTAGAGTTATACATACTGTATGCTCTTCGAATACAACAATGTTATGGAGAAAGTCTGTTCACAATGTTTCGCAGTTATTGACGTGCCTACGGCATTGAATAAATCGCCGAAGTAGCGAACTTGATGTAATCTCGCCGAAAGTGCAGCAGCTATAGAGTTGGGCACCTGCGGCCACTGGTGGTGCCGTGCGGCCCAACATAAAAAAGGCTGCAAGTTTCCGGCCTTTTTTATTAATTTTTTATTGGGCCGCAGGTGCCCACCTCTCATAATATGAGTTGAATTGGTTGACGCAGAAAGTACTTTTCTCTGCTTCTGCAGACTTCATCTTGGAGCGCTTATATCCTATGAGTTTTGGTATAGGTGGAAGACAAGTCTTATCTATGGCTAGAGTTCTAGGATTATAAAATTGTATGAATCTGTGTTTTAGGATTAAAAACTGCTGCTAATTAGAGCATGGTCGATTGGGCGCCAAAATTAAGCCTTAGAGGCTTGACTTGTTCGTAACTTTAGATAGAAGCTTTGGCTTGGACGTTTCGAATCGAGGTGCAACTGTTAGAAACAACGCGATTACGCTAAGCCTGCTGGGAATTCTATATTACGGACAAAGACTGAATTTATTTAAGTCTCAAAGATAACCGGTTGATGCTCAATACCTGACACTTAATTCAGCTGGTTGAAGCCAGCGCACCTGCCTGGAGTTTCGAGCAAGTGAGGCCTTGGAGGCTTAATTATGGCACCGAATCGAACATGCCCTTAGTGTTCTATAAGATTAGGAGCTGCTACTATAGCCATTGTTGTAGGATTAAAACGGCTTCTAATCAGCACGCTGTCATTAAGAGTCGCTACTAAATTATGTTTCAAGATTAAGAACTGGTATTAATTTACCAGTGAAGCCTGATTTTTGCACTGCAACCGTCATAGGCATTCTCATTTAAATATCATTATATTAAACTTCCATACATTAAGCTTCACTAACCTTTCCCAGAGGATTGTCTGTGAGACTGATGTTGATGGCGAAAGACAAGAAACAGCGAGTGATTGCTGAAAAATGGGACTTGATAAGCATATGAAAATCTTCACATCGTGTCACAAAGTAGATTTGATGAAAATGCACTTGAAAAATCCCTGCAAAATCTGCTTGTTGACCAGTGTAACAAAACACGTTCGATTGGGCCCGAAATTAAGCCTTTGATTCTTGCCTTGTTCGAAACTGCAGGCAGTCGCAGTGGCTTCTGCCCACTGAATTTAGTTTCAAGTAATGACCCTCAATAGGTTACCCTTGACACTTACTTAATCCTTCTCCTTAAAATGAAATTTCCAGCCGGCTCAATGTTATAATGAGGCTTCGAACATTTGAACAGGATTTGAAATGGCAAAGCCAAAACTCCTGACTAAAGTTTCGGACAAATCAAATCTCGAATGCTCAATTTCATTCCCCAATCGAACGTGTCCAGAGTAAACCACATATAGACAATCTACAGAGGCAGAAGTAGGAATGGCGTTTCGAACACGTCCGGCCATTCCAGCCCGCAAGCCACCAAGCTCGGACTGGTAATGAAGTTCGGTGCAACAGATGTCTGTGATCGACTCTAAATGAAACACTCGGCAGTCAAGTCTGGACGGACAGACACACGCACACGCTGAACACCATACATTCTCGAAGTTCTCCCCGGGCTGCAATTATTATGTGCATTTATCACGTTGTGACGTCATAGATTTACGGTATAAACATTGCAAAAAAAAAGTAATTTCCGTAGCTCCGACACCTTACTGTGACTGCCTTTTGCTAACACATTTACGCTGAAGGAAAGCTTTGTTTCTCATAAGAAAAGCATTATTAAAACTGCCCAGGAAATTCGTAAACAGGCTTTAATGGGTTGAACTGAACAGTGAACTGCGTTTTGGTGGTGTGTTGAAAACGCTCAGGTGTATCGGTTTACCAGCATCTCCTGGCTCGTACTCGTACCTCGAGGTTTGTATCTTGTCTCTCGTTTTATGTAAAATCGTTATCTCCTGTCTCGTACCATGCCGCTCGTAACTCCTCGCTCGTACCATGTAACTCGTACGAATGATCTCGTAGATCTTGACTTCTCTATTGCACCTCATATTTCTTCTCTCGTATCCAGTTGGGGTGCGTGCTGTCTCGTAGCCAGCAGATCTGACCCAGTTTGTCGTATTCCAAGACTCGTTTCCCCTCGCTCGTATCTAGCAAACCGCAATCATCGTCATGTCTCATCAGGCTCGTACTTTCGCACTTGCATCCAGTAATTCGTATGCACGTTTCCTTTGCGATCAGGTCGTAGTTCCTCTCTCGTATCCAAGACTTTTATCCAGGGTCTCATATCTCGTGGCAGTATCCCTTGCTATCATTCCTTAGCTCGTATGCCTTCACTTGTATTGAAGACTGTAATCGCTTAGCTCATATTCCCTCACTCGTATCCACAATTCCAATATTTTATCTCATATCCCTTCTCTTGTCTCCGAAGTCCTAATCCTTTAGCTCGTATACTCTCGCTTGTATCCAAAGCTCTGATCCCTTAGCTCGTATTCCCTCTCTCGTATCCAACGCTCTAATTCTTAAGCTCGTATTGCCTCACTCGTATCCAAAGCTCTAATCCTTTAGCTCATATCCTCTCGCTTGTATCCAAAGCTCTGATCCCTTAGCTCGTATCCCCTCGCTCGTAGCCAAAGCTCTAATCCCTTAGCTCGTATCCCCTCGCTCGTATCGAGAAACTCGTAGCAGCCCCGCACGCACGTCGCCACAGTTTCCGCAAGGTTGCCTGCACTTAATTCTCTTTCCGCCAAGCGGCCTGATATGGGGCAGCTGCTGACAGTGCTGGTAGTGCTGGCAGTGCTGCTAGTGCTGACCGTGCTGACAGTGCTGGGGATGCTGGTAGTGCTGGGGATGCTGGTGGTGATGGCGGAGCTATCATAGCTGGCAGTACTTGCAGTGACTATCGTGCTGGTAATATTGGCAGTGCTGGTGGTGCTCGCAGTGCTGAACGGGCTTCGGGATTTAACGTAGAACGTCCTGAGATGGGAATGGCCAGCATACAGTTCAAAGTTTCCCCGAGAAGCGATCCGAGTCTGCTAGTTAAGTCCCTAGAAGTGCTTCGGTGGAGTCTTTTGCTCCTCTGACTCAGAATAGTAGCTATTCTGATTCCCCAGGATACATATCACGGCAGCATCAGCTCATTTTTCCCACTAACAAATAAAAAAAATCATTATATAAAAAGTATTATTCTCTTATGGGATATTGTTCATCACGTCCTTTTATTATGTACACTGCGACCCACGGTATTAGTCCAACAATTTTTTACCGATTTTTCATTGAAAATATTCTGTCTGACAAGAATTATGTTTTCATATGGCAACACTGTGTAGCTACTTCGTTTAAAAATTGTCTTGACATACATTGGGAGAGACATCCTCCACAGCTAAGAACTCCTCCTCCACGAATCGCAGGCACTTAACGGTCAAAGCTTCCCAGGCTATTTTAAGCTGATTTCTTCTCACTTCCGCTAAATCTATATCTTTAAGCTCCGCATATCAGCGGCTATCGATCATGCTTGTGTGCATTCATGATCATCTCTTTGGCTGAGATTCTTCTCCCTCTTCTTTTTTCTCTTTTCTTTCTTTCGTCTTCCATTTTTCTCCTCTCGTTTCCCCAGTTCTCTACATCCTACTAACAAATGGCAATAGCTCATAGAGGGCCGGGGCATAAGTTCCGGTGTCTCTTTGGGAATCAGCCTCGTCTACTGCCGCCTATCTAATCTAATCTAATCTAGTTCATCTGGCAATATTTGTTTACATTCTGAAGAGGTTGGTTGCAGAACATTCCTTTGTTTAACAGATATACTGTGAGCCACGCTATTAGTCCATTTAAATAACATTCAAAATGGGACGTGCTAAGAATCTAACAAACGAAGAGAAGCAAACCATTATCAAAGAAACGGCCAAGAAGACCTCATGTGCGTATATTGTCAGGATTTTAGGCCGCCATGTTAGAACAATTCAATGTTTTTTGAGGGATCCTTCCAGTCGGAAGACACGGTCTGATAAAGGTAAAATAAAAGCTATGAACACGTGGGATATCAGGAAAATCAAACGCCAAGTCTTCAAGAGCCGGGAAGCGCAAGCAAAATAATTTTCGAAAGCTCTGGTCTGAATGAAGTGCCAAAAACTACGCGAAACCGAATCTTGGGGACTATTGCAAATGCGAAATCTCCCGAAAGAAAAACCTCCATTGACACAAAGGCACATACTTCTGAGAGTTGAGTGGGCTAGGTCTGATATGAAACAGGATATGAAGTGTGTTTTATTCACAGATGAGACCAGAGCGACTCTCGATGGCCCAGACGGATGGTCTAAAGGATGGGTCGGATTTGAGGGCAAGCTCCACCATCTTTTCGCAGACATCAAGGCGGTGGTCGTATTATGTAGCGGGCTGGGATTATGAACGATAAACTTGTAGGTACAACGATGGTCCGTGAAGGAGTTAAAATCAATTCTGCTAATTATTGCGCTCTACTAGATGAATGTCTTGTTCCTTGGCTTGACGACCAGACTTTGGATCTTCGCAAAAAGCTGGTTTTCATGCAAGACAATGCACCCTCGCATTCAGCCAGAGCTACAAAAGAATACCTGGCTTCTTTGGAGTTCAAAAACCAGAATTTGATGGTGTGGCCACCAAATTCTCCAGATTTGAACCCAATTGAAAATCTGTGGTCTATCATCAAGCGCAAAATTTATACAGAGGGTAAGCAGTTTTCTTGAAAAACAGAATTGTGGGAGGCCATACAAGTCGCTGCAAGATCCATCGATGGTACTACTATTAAGAAATTGACTCAATCCGTAAAGGTGTTAATGGACGTTACATTAATAAATGAGCTTATTGTTTCTTGTTTATTTTGCCTTGTTTGCTGTTGCAATATGTTCCAAGTATTTTTGAAGTATTATTTAATAATTAATAAATAAAATGATACTTAATTTGTGTTTTATTCATCATATTTAGCTAATTTTGATACCTGAGACTAATATCGTGGTTCAGGTAATAGAGGGTGGATTAGATAAAAGCAAGTTTCTAATTGGTATCGGGCAAACAGTTTCTAAAATAATAGGATAGTTTTACAGAAAAATCAAATTGGACTAATACCGTGGGTTGCAGTGTATACACTTGCATTACCTATTAATTAAGAACCAGAGTGATGCGGTTTTCTATATTTTTGACTGACAGTCGCCTTTAATGGACAACTTTTTTTGCGCTTAGCTCGTTAATATTAGAGAGTCTTCTGTACACATGGGTAAATAACAAGTTGCGTTATGCCTGCAATATTAGTTGGGAAACAATTAAGTAACTTGACGCACATAGTATAGGTGGATAAACACATAGCAGGTAATATTACTATTTTCCCAGTCACAGAACATGCCGTCATTTTTCACGGCGCGGTACACTAGGACCTACAAGAAAAGTCCAACATCTCCTCTTGCTTGCCATTGCATGGACAGGAGCTAAGGCGACCTAATGGCTTCCTCTTGTGGTTTTCCGCGGGATAATTGGACAGGAGGCGGCGGCAGAATTTTGTGCGCTCAGCAGCATCACCGTCTTTGGTCGGATCTAGAAATCATCATTGCAAAACTTGGGTGAATAAGTTCGAGACACCAATGTGCATAGCCCCAAGACGAAATGCAGCATTCCAGCTAGGCAGAAATAGTCTACGGGCAATAGGGACAGGTTTTCATCACACTGAGTGGCCCTTCTTCTAAATGTCCCAATTTCAACTATGAGGTATGAATCTTCTATCAAGAGCTTGATTTGAAGGGTGCGAAGAAACTTATTCTGAATGATTGAGTTTAAATCTTTTTCGTTCAAAGGGATCCTATGTAGCCGATTTAGGTAGTACAGCCTCTACGAAAACTAACCTGGATGTGAGAGGACTAAACAGCACAAAGTAAATGCTGCTACAAGTATCCGTAGACTTATACATGTATAATTTCTGGGTATCCAACTACATTTAAGTGTGATCCATACTCTACCTGTGTTACTGAATTCTTGAATGTACATCAGTACAAGAGAATTTGCCATTAGGTAATGTTTTTCGGTGTTCATACTGTACGTACGTAAGCGTTTCATTGGTGGTCCGCAGCCGTACGTACAGATGTGTTTTAGTGGTTGGTGCCTTAGACCATGGGGCACTTATACCTTCCCTGCCATTAGACCATGAGGCACTCATACTTCCCTACCATTAGACCATGAGGCACTCATACCTTCCTTGCTATTAGACTATGAGGCACTCATACCTTCTCAACCATTAGACCATGAGGCACTCATACCTTCCCTGCCATTAGCTGCTCGTGTCGCCATGGAGTTGAGAAGAAGTGGCGGGGCCATGCAGGAGGATGGTCTATAATAGAAAGAGGTTAATGCAGCTCGGTCGATGGTCGCCTTTATAATAATTATGGCTTCTTGATGTGTTCACCGTAGGCGGGGACCACACCTGCCACCTCCATGGCTTCCGTATTGATCTGTCTCCTGAATTTTTGATTCGCTGTGATTGTTCGAGCTGCCGATCAGCAGCCGTGGCCTCTATACATAGAGGAGGAGCTCGAAACATGATGATCGTGATTGTTATCATCATGTTGATGATGATGATGGTTATGTGACATCCGTGAAGGTCCGCAAATGTCATACGGGTAGACTGTCGATGCGGATGGTTGGCTCCAAACTATCGCCGTGCTATATGTGTCGATATCCAGGGCCCAGAGTGGATATAAGGCCACATTGACACAACAGCCTTTTGGTCTTCGAAAGAATTAGCCATCGTCCCAATGCGTGGCTGTGTCCGTTAAACCAACAGAAAAGGCTTTAAACAGCTCTGATGCACTTTTAAAGAGATCTCAGAAACTTGACTAGTTCCCCTTTCTAAACTGGTGGACGTGAGAGCTAATACAAGTATTAGCACATCTCTTGGTGGACACATAGCTGTGCTTCCAAGGCCGCATCAAAATATTCCAATGCTGAGCAGTATGTATAGGGACCAAAAGGTTGTGTTATGAGCCCGCCTTCAGGACGGCATGGAAGATAAGCTCTTACTGTCAGACAACTAACCATCATAATAATCCGACCATTNACACAGCTGTGCTTCCAAGGCCGCATCAAAATATTCCAATGCTGAGCAGTATGTATAGGGACCAAAAGGTTGTGTTATGAGCCCGCCTTCAGGACGGCATGGAAGATAAGCTCTTACTGTCAGACAACTAACCATCTTAACAATCCGACCATTTGCAGAGATGCGCAATAGTTTTTTCATTCATGATGGCTCTCCCTATGACCTCGTACACTTGAATTAGTATGCAGTATAGCGCAGAGTTGTTTGTAAATGGAGAGGAAGATAAAAGAAGGATTCCTATTCTGTCTCTTACTATCAACTAATTAGAGTCCTCGCGGGAACCTGCATCTCGCTGCATAGCATAACCTCTGAGGGGCACTGGCCCCTCAGAACAGACATTGCACTACCGGCTCAGATACACAAGTAGAGCCCTACGCTGTAGCCTATGCAGCCTCGCTTTTTTTCTGCTCGAGCAGACAGCAATATATGAAATTTTCTACTTTCTTTTCTAGAGTAACTGTGTTGTACAACGTACTTTCTCCCTCCCAATGCACCCGCATTCTTAATTTCGCAGTCTCCCTTTCCGCTGTGAGTTTCCATTTCGTTAGATCCCCTTCTCTTCTTTGCATTGCTCTCTTCCCTCCTCTGCTTCATTGCCGTTAGTGCGTCCATCCCTCAGATATCTCTCGGGTTCCCGAATCCCTCCACCCTCGCTCCCTCTCCTTGCAGGCACGCACTTTTCTGCCCCAAGTTGCGGTGGCCGCGGCCCTAAGCCTGCAAACAACCTCCCGGTCGCCATTAGTAAGACCTCAGGGACGGTCTTACGCTGCGGGCTTACCGAGTCAGCTTAGTCTCTTCTCTCGCCCGCTTGGCTCACTTGGCTGGATGCTACATTTTCCTCAAGTGCATTCTACTTCGCGCCAGGCTTCGTGTAGGGTGGGGCAGGATGCTGAAGTTGCGTGCACAGTGGGGAAGTGGAAGGTGGAAAAGGGTGGAGAAGTCTAGGCGGAGAGTCTGTTGCTATACGCGTGTAGAGTGCTCTATCTGAAGTCCACGTTGGCGGTGGCTGTAGAGGTGTGGTGAAGGTGCGCGCAGAGTGCAACGTGAAGAGTATGCTGGAGGAATTTATGAGTAAGCTGAAGTGTGCTGTGCAGATCAAGTTCAAAAGAAGCATTGAAAACTCTGCAAAAGTTATCTGGAAGTGTGCGAAAGTCTATGAGGAGAATGAGTGATTCGAAGGGGGGGAGGGTTGATGAACTTCACAGCATGTGAAGAGCAGTCAGTAGGTATAGCTCGAAGTTTGCGTGAAGAGAGAAAGTGTAAGTGTACTGTGTATAAAGCAGGTCTCCGCAGTGCAGTGAAATGAAGCGTACGGGTCCTAGCGGCAAAATATATTTATTTATTTATTTAATTTCTCCATGGGCAGGAGGTGTTCTTGGATTGATACTATTGCAGCTTATATTATAGAATGACAATAATAATACAGCTATGAATTTACAATGTAATCAACATGGCTCAGTAACATCACATACCAAAGTAGTTCCCCGAACAACCCAATAGGAAATTTGTATGCCTTTATCAGCTGCCTAATAGTAAATAGTGAATGGTATCGGATATGTGCTTAAAAAGTTCCGACTGGGTAGCACCAAAATAGTACTACCATACGAATACCTCCCACGGAGAAGAATACATGTTTCCTGCTAATATTGCAGCTTGTTTCATTTAAGTAAGGTAAGTACATTTATAAATGTACTTACCTTACCTCTCCTAAGGGAGAAATATATTTCTCCCTGAGGAGAGATCTGCATGGTTTAACACTATTTCACCTGACTAACTTAGTACCTACTATTACGGATAATATATATCATCCAATAGGTATGGATGTACCATACAGCAAGCACACAATGAAAAAACAAGCCAGAAGGCAAGCAAGTAAGAAAGTTAGAAAATAGCAAACAAAATTAATACCGAAGCGTATATTTAGATACCTGTTTGGAGAAGTACCTTACGCCACACTGCATTCTTACCCAAAGTACAGTGTAGACTATGGAAGAGCACGAACCTCCACAGAGCGGGTTGGTTGAAACAACCAACGTATGGTTTATTTTGGTGAAGCACATCCAGCATGCGAATTATTTTAGTGGTTATTTTAGTAATGCACATCCACCATGTGAATTAATTTAGCTATTTTTCAGTGGTGTATAGTTAGTTGGTTTCAACTAAGCAGTTTTCTTAGCGCGAACGCATGAAATTGAAGGTTTACCTCATTTTCAGCAAGCCGACTGGTTACGGCAAACGGAGAATAAAATTATGCCTTAGATGCAATCTCTTCTATCAAGACAATTTAACCCGGTAATTTTCCTTTGTTTTGAACTACAAAACTAAGCGTTCGTTTCCTATGTATTCACGTCGCATGTCAGGCGTTTTATATATATATATATATATATACATACTGTATATATAATCAGTATTAATCGCAAGCCCTAAGCTGTCTTAATCGCAGCTGATTTTGATGAACGTATAAAACTCGTTCCAAACTAGCGATTGGAACATTCAATATTGCTGCCCAGACGAATTAAAACTATATAGTGAGGCTAGAATATCGCGATAGAAGTTGGTTATGTAAACAGGCCTGACATGGGACTATGGGAATTATCCAATTGTCGAACTAACCCTATTTCCGAACAAATAGTTATATTTGATAGGTGAAAATAATAATCCCATCAAATAATAACCGTTTGTTAGGAAATAGAGTTAGTTCGGCAATTGGGTAATTCCCATATATAAAAGAACTCAACCTCTCCATCACAAATAATCAGTTGACCAGGATGGTGTTGTCCCATTTCGAGCGACCCCAATAATTATGCTAAAATTCTCTAAGTGAAAGGGCACTCCTTCCGCCCGTTGTAGAAATCTCACTGAGTTAATATCTTCTAAAACGCTCTTTTGGCTGTTTTATACATCCAAAATACCAATATTCACAGCTAAATGTTGCGTAGCGAGCAACGCATTTCTAACAGCACTAGGTATATTTTTATGCGTAAGTTCGTTCAGTCTTTGTCATAAACGGTATAAAAATGTTACACCACGTAACTTGCGCATCGTATATTATTAATAATTGTATTATGTAGTTTTTAGGTCCAAATTCTATTTTTTTTATCAGATATTAGATAAAAAATGCGAAACACTAATTGTAATCCACAAAATATAACTTGTCTCGTGTGTTAGCTCTAAGAATGTTATAAATAAGAATACATACCTACTTCAAGGAGCTACACCCCTAATTTCTTGTATAAGCACCGCATCCATGCATGAAAATAACAGGTTTATCTATCAAGTCTTTGCAAAAATATATATATATATATATCTTACTTGTATCAAATGCGGGCACTTACTATGTTAAGTTAATATCGTAATGTGCACCGTAATTCTAACTGTACTATATCTTTATACTCTAAATTTCTTCATTTCTTGTCATACAAGTCCGTTTTTCTCTCATTCTTGAAAAATGGTTAGCTGGTCTATATCTTCTAAACTTCACGTTCCAATGTCTACCTTGTAAACATACCGTTTACTAATTCGTGACATCTTGCCCTAGCCTATTATTTTCTGCAAGCTGTACTGCATACCCTAAAAAAACTTTTTCACATTAACTCGGTATAACCGAAATTTCTCTTAACTGATTATAGTGTCACTATAATCTCATTTATAAAATGTGGGCATTGTACCAGTAACTCTCAACAAACCTCCGCCAAAGAGGTTATGTTTTTGTAGTGTTTGTCTGTTTGTGTGTTTGTCTGTCACAAAGATAACTCCAAAAAGTTTTGAACTTTAGGTATGTTAACAGTTCCCAGATGATTAAGTTTTGGTGGAATTTCGTCCATTCTTTGTCTGCTTATTTTATTCTCAGTGCCATAACTCAAAAAGTTATGGGTGAATTTTCTTGATATTTACATGAGTTGTTAGGTATGTTACGAGAGTAAATGGTCAAAATTTTGTAATAATCTGTTTGTTCGTTCGTCTATTTGTTGCAAGGTTCAATTTTGAACTTGTTAGCTCAATAACTCAAAAAGTTCTGAATGGATCTTTATGAAATATAAAGGTTACTGGAGTTGTTAGTAATGTTAAAAGACAAAGATGAATAAATTTTGGTGCAAAACGGTTGCTCCGTTTGTGTGTTTGCCATATGTTTGTCCTAATGTTTCCTTGCGGCATAACTCAAAAAGTGGCAGAAACTGTTAAGAAAGTTTCAGAAACTGTTCATAACTATCAAAAGGCACAGATAATTAGAGTTTGGTGCTGATCCAAAGAGAATCATAGTTTGAGAGCCATTCTGAATTTTTCGTTACCATCGCCTTGCTTGGCAGAGGTATGGGCTCTCAGAGTACGCTCTAGTTATGTTAGTGTTTAGTATTATTCTTATGGTAGCATTAAGAATGAAAACTTCAGGGTGCTGTGCCTTAACCTTGTTGGACACAACATCCATATGAGTAATAAATGTTCTTTCTCTCTTTCTTCCATTCTTTCTTTCATTCATTCATTCTTTCTTTCTCTCTATACAAGGACATTCACTACTGTAAAATGAATGTCGAGTTATTGGCAAAAAGAAGCTAAGAAAGTATATGGGAGTGGTCGATTGGGCCGTCAAAGTAGATTTAATCTAATCCCACCAGACTTGACTTGTCCGGAATGCAGACAGATACTTTAGCTTCGTCACTCTGAATCGGGTTGTAGGCGTAAAAAGCAGCACAAGAAAGTTGAGCTGACTGAAATCTCCACTTTAATTAGTAAAAGTAAGTTCAAGGAACTCTCACAGGTAACTGAATTAGAGTCAATTCCTGAAACTTGAATCAGTAAGTCGAAGCCAGTGCATATGTCTGAAGTTTCTAACTAGTCATGCCTCGTAGGCTTAGTTTCGGTGCACCATCGAACATGCCCTATATTTGGTGTAAACTTCATTCTTTATCTGCTATCAGTGGAGTTGTATATTTTTTACGGAGTGTGAGAACATATTAATAGTTTTCTAGGGGCGCTAGGCTGAAACAAAACTGGGAACCACTAATAGAGGGGGAGATGGCGCATGGAACAAGAGTGCGGAATATGTTTCTAAAGGAAATTTGATATGAGATAAGAAAGTAAAACCTATGTATGCACCGAGATTATACAAAAAGAAAGAAATTGACGCTTAAATGAAAACAATCCAGCCATAATTTTACAATTGGAAACCGTTACAAGCAATATGTACAATAAGTATCTTAGATAATATAAGGTTGGGGTAAATTTCATTCTCTATCACCAAATGAGTTATTATGCATATGAGGTGCGAGAACATCGTAAAAGCTTTCTGTGTGTGCCAGGCTAATAGAATTGGTTGGGAACCACTGCACTGGGCTAGAGTGAAAACTTAATAACGATATTGCACCGTATCGGTAGATACACGACAGGACTGTCCCCCATCTGCTCAATGATGCTGTATTACGTACACGTCGGACTGTTGTATAGCCACATAAAAAGTGCGCTAAAAGCGAAAGTTGGATTTGCGTTTGCTGAAGATTAGTCGATTTGGCAGGTCGATGATTGGAGGTGAAATTAAGTTTAATCTAGTTAATTCTGATGGTATTTAATACGTACGTGAGGTGAGAGATTCATCAGTAAAAGTGCTTAGTATATGGTACAAAAATTGGTTGTATTGTTGTGGTACCTATAGGAAATGCATTTGGCAATCGGGTATCAGATCTCGATAAAATTAAGGGAGTGTATAGTCAAACACGTAGTGAACTCCAGCACATCAGGATTCTGAAGCAATTTATATCACAGATATGTGAAGTGCAACCTATACGCGTTGTTTACGAAGAGGGTGCAGTTGATATCAGCACAGTTAGGAGACGGTTTCGTCGATTTCAGAGTGGTGAAGGAGAGGGGAGTGACAAAGTGCGCTCCAGACGCCCATGCACAACCACCATTCCCAAAACAAATACCGGTGAATAAAATGCTCGTAGAGTTGGAAGTGGGTGTCAGTGCTCTGGAAACGGTGTTGTCATCTCTAGGATACAGTAAAGTGTGTGTGCATGGTGGATTCCACGAACAAAAGAACCACAGACGTGATGTCTGTCAGGACTCGTTGGATCGGTACGCAGCCGAAGGTGAAGGATTCTCGGACCGCATCATCATTGGTGACGAGAAGACGAGACGTGGTGTCCCCACTCCAAGCCGGAGTCCAAACGGCAGTCGATGGAATCTTACCACTCACACCCCAGCAAAGAAGAAGTTCAAGACGCAGATATCTGTAGGCAAGGTGATGTGCACCGTCTACTGGGACAGGAAGGGCGTCATCCTGCTGGATTTCTTGGAACTAGAGATGACTGTCAACTCTGACCGTTACGTTGGAAAGGTGACGAAGCTGAAGGCCCGGATTGTCCGTGCAAGGCCGGAGAAAAGGGAACCATTCCGACAACGCCAGTTTGAAGACCTCGGGAAGTGTGACAGAGTTCGGCTGGACGGTGCTGTTTCACCTCAATCCACCGTGTAGTCCCGACCTGGTACCGTCAGACTGCCACTTGTGACACATCACGTGGACAGCGTTTCCCCGACAGCTGCGCGACAATCATAGCCGTAAAAAAAAGGGCCGCCTTGGCTTGCGCTGACTTTTACCCCCGAGGCATCAAGGCTCTCCTTCATCGCTGGCGAAAGTACGTTGAGAATGGTAGTGACTACATTGAAAAATAAATTCCAGAACACAAAGAGTACCTCGTTTCAATGGTGTCACTTTCGTCGTAGCTCTTTAAATTTTTTAATTAAAAAATAGGAGACATTACTATTGAAATGACCATGGCATGTTAGGTAAATACTACATGTGGGCATATCAACGTCTTTGATGTGCCCTACAATATCATTGAGCTTAATATGACCATTTCTATAGCAGTACTTTACTAGTGAAACGTATTTTAAGTGAAGTTCAAGCTAGTTTTTAATATAAGTGCAATAAATGAATATGCATAGTCATTCATTAAACGGCCAAAATTTAACTTGCATTGGGCATGGGCCCGGCCCTGCTTAGCTTTAGCTTGGGTTTTGGGATGTCAGTCGTTCGTGCCTATTTGCTTCCTTCCAGTTTCATATTTCTACTGGTGATGCTTTGATCTGTTCTTCTCTTCTTTGCCGACTTACTGTTCCCATTGGCATTGATCCTGTGTGGGAACACTCTCGTACATGGGGTTACACGTTTAAGTTGTAATAAACGTCACAAGCTTAGTATGTCGCAAATTTAATGATTACGCATGTGATACTTATTAAATTTATTGTAAAGACAAAAAGCTGCTAGTTGAGAGATATAAAGTTCCTTAAGTGCGAGGTTGGTTGTTTGTATCTTTTTCTATCCTGGATGCTAACAGAAGTAATTTTTTGGCTATAGTCTTGGACGAAATTTTCACGCTTTTTCCCCAGTTTTCTCGATTTTCTCACTGTTTTCAACTTGGCCATTTTTTTCGTTTTACCCATCTTGCCCATTTTCCAATTTTTCCGACTTTTCCCATTATTCCCGTTTTTCCAACTTTTTCCCTTCTCCCCTTTAACCCCATCACCCCCTTTATTACCTTCTTCCTCTTATTCCCATCTTCCCCTTTACCCTCCTCTACTCCTTTATCTTCCTCTCCTCATTATCACACTATCCCTTCGTATATCCCACTCTCCACCTCTATTCCACCCTCACCCTCTATCCTACCTTTTATCCCACTCTCACTCTCTATCCCACTTTTCCCCCTATATCCCACTTTTCCCCTCATACCCCACTTTTCATACTTGTCCCACTTTTCATAATTTCCCCACGTTTTTGTCAAGTTTTTACTTTTTCTCTCATTCCGCCGTTTTCTCGTTTCCCCACTTTTCTCCTTTTTTTCGTACAGTTCCCTACTTCTTACAAAGATCGAAACGATTTGGTTACGGATGGACAGTCAACCCCCGATATGGGGAGCCATGACCCCCTCTGGGAGCCGGTGGGTGGGTAAACTTAACCTTAGGCCAGGGCTACACCAAGCAATCCAATGCTATTTCTGCGTTAGTGGGCGGTGTGTCGAGCAATCTGGGTTGCGTCGGTGGGGGCAGTAGATTGTTGTGCAACATATTTGTTGCGCAGCAGGTCGCTTGCTGCACTGGCGTAGCCGTGACCTTAGTTCCATCTAGCTTTCCTAGTCAACTTTGTTTCGTTTCAGATTGTAGAGATAGTGGATTATTTTGACTGTTCGTCCGTTTGTATGTTGTCCTATTCCTGATGATCCTCCGTTCACTGGTAAAGTGCTTGGCTTGACATGCCACATGTCTCTTCCTCTTCACTGTTGTGAATAACAAACGTAAAACTTAAAAAAAAGCTAATGTTTTTGTACTGCTTTGCATTATGGCCCTGTACCATCTGCACTACGGTGCATTGTGACCCTAACATCTGCACCGCGGTACACAGTGGCCTCGCAACATCTACACCGCGGTGCACTGTGGCTTTGTAATATCTGCACCGCAGTGTACTGTGGCCTTGCAACATCTGCACCGCGGTGCACTGTGGCTTTGTAATATCTGCGCCGCAGTGCACTGTGGCCCTGAAACATCTGCACCGCGGTGCACTGGGGCCCTGTAACATCTGCATTGCGGTGCACTGTAGTCATGTAACATTGCACCGCGGTGCACTGTGTTCTAGTACCGTCTATGCCGCGGTGCAGCGCATCAACTCTATGTCCTTATAATCTTCTGCACCGCGGTGCAGCACAGTGCACCTTCGTGTAGCTGTAACCACCAAACTCCTGAATGCGTTGGTTGCACAATGGGGTGCTATTGGTGCACTGTAGGGAGCACCGTGCAGTTCAGCTATTGTGCACCGTGGGGGGTNTTAAGTGAAGTTAGTAGTGGGTAATGTAGCGAGATAGCCCTTTTTGAGGGTAACCTACCCTCGCGGCTTCCCTCGCGCGTGAGCTTCCGGTTTATGCCGGCCAATGCACTACCGGTTTAGCGGGGGGTCAGGGGGGCGCTAACCGGAGTGGGCGGGGCCTGGGAAACCGGAAGGGGCGGCGCGATGACCCGCCGGTGCGAGGGGAACCTACCCTCAAAAAGGGCTATCTCGCTACATTACCCACTACTGAAGTTCAAACTATCTTTAAAACAGGTACAAAAATTGAATGTATATTGTCATTCATTAAGCGGCCAAAGTTTAACATGCATTGGGCATAGGTCCGTCCCTGCTAAGCCTTAGCTTAGGCTTTGTGATGTCAGTCTTTCGTGCCTACTTTGCTTCCTTCCAGTTTCATATTTCTACTGATGATGCTTTGATCTGTTCTTCTCTTCTTTGCCGACTTACTGTTTCCATGCGCATTTATCCTGTGTCGGAACATTCTCGTACATGGGTTACACGTTTATGCTGTAATAAACGTCACTAGTATGTCGCAAATTTGATTTTTACGTATGTGATACTTATTAAATTGATCGTAAACACAAAAAGCTGCTAGTGGAGAGATATAAAGTTCCTAAGTGCGAGGTTGGTTGTTTGTATATTTTGCTATCCTGGATTCTAATAGAAGTAATTTTTTGGCTAGTCTTGGAAATTTTCACGCTTTTTCCCTAGTTTTCTCTATTTTCTCACTGTTTTCAACTTTGCCAATTTTTCTCGTTTTACCCGTTTTGCCCATTTTGAAATTTTCCAACTTTGCCCTTTATTTCCGTTTTTCCAACTTTTTCCCCACGTCCCACTTTCCCCCTATATCCCACTTCCCCCGTTAACCCACTTCCCCCTTTTCCTCACCTTCCCCCTCTATCCCACTCTCCTGTTTTAACTTACTCTCCCCCATTATTCCACTCTTTCCATCATCCAACTCTCCTCTTTATTCCACTCTCCTCCTTTCTCTCATTCTCCCTTTTCACATCACTCTCTTCCTTCATCCCACTCTCCCTCTTCATTCCACTCTGCCCTTTATTCCACTCTGCCCTTCATCCAACTCCCCCCTTCATCCAACTCCCCCCTTCATCCCACTCTACTCATTCATCCCACTCTCCCCCTTTATCCCTTATCTCCCTTTTCATCCCACTCTTCCGCTTCATTAGACTCTCCCCCTTCATCCCCTCTCCCCTTTAACCCCCTCTTACCCTTTATTACCTTCTTCCTCTTTATTCCCATCTTCCCCTTTATCCTCTTATCTCCCTTTATCTTCCTATCCTCCTTATCCCACTCTCCCCCTTCATCCCACTCTCCACCTCTATCCCACTCTTCACCTCTATCCCACTCTTCACCTCTATCCCAGTCTTCACCTCTATCCCACTCTTCACCTCTATCCCACCCTCACCCTCTATCCCACCCTTTATCCCACTCTCACTCTGTATCTCTCTCTCACCCTACATCCCACTCGCACCCTTTATCGCATTCTCACCCTTTATCCCACTCTCTCTCTTTATCCCACTCTCCCTCTTTATACCACTTTCCCCCTTCATCCCACTTTTCCCCTATATCCCACTTTTCATAATTTTTCCACGTTTTTGTCCAGTTTCTTACTTTTTCTCACTTTCCACAGTTTTTTCGTTTCCCCACTTTTCTCCTTTTTTCGTACAGTTCCCCACTTCTTGCAAAGATCGAAACGATTTGGTTACGGATAGGACTCAAACCCCGATATGGGGAGCCATGTGCCCCTGTGAGCGCCGGTGGGTGGGTAAAGTTAACCTTAGGCCAGGGCTACACCAAGCAATTCAATGCTACTTTTGCGTCAGTGTGTCGCGCGATCTGGGTTGCGTCGGTGGGGGCAGAAGACTGATGTGCAACATATTTGTTGCGCAACAGGTCACCTGCTGCACTAGCGTAGCCGTGACCTTAGTTCCATCTAGCTTTTCTAGGCAACTTCGCTTCGTTTCAGATAGTAGAGATACTAGATTATTTTGACTGTTCGTCCGTTTCTACGTTGTCCTATTCCTGATGATCCTCCGTTCACGGGTAAAGTGTTTTGCTTGGCATGCCACATGTCTCTTCCTCTTCACAGTTGTGAATAACAAACGTAAAACTTTAAAAAAAACAGCAAATGTTTTTGCACTGCATTGCAATACCATCTGCACTGCGGTGCACTGGGGCCCTGTAACATCTGCACCGCGGTGCACTGTGGCCATGTAACATTGCACCGCGGTGCACTGTGGTCATGTAACATTGCACCGCGGTGCACTGTGGTCATGTAACATTGCACCGCGGTGCACTGTGGCCATGTAACATTGCACCGCGGTGCACTGTGTTCTAGTTCCGTCTCTGCCGCGGTGCAGCGCATCAGCACTATGTCCCTGTATCTTCTGCACCGCGGTGCAGCACAGTGCACCTTCGTGTAGCTGTAACCACCAAACTCCTGAATGCGTTGGTTGCACAATGGGGTGCTATTGGTGCACTGTAGGGAG
>LQNS02277217.1:125268-150129 GCA_001587735.2 Parhyale hawaiensis | reverse complement strand
TGTTGTCATTCGACGGCACGAGGCCGGACGCAGACTCAAATTTTCGCGACCTGAGACCCCAGCTCCGCTCGGCCCATACAATCGCCAAAATTGCGTGTCAGCGAAACTACCAATTTTCCTCAAAAATATTATTTTTCTGCTAAATGCGTCTGAAACCTGGTCAGCAGAGTCCTTCCGCAGTATACCCCAAGTTGAGTACCGTTTTAATCATAAGAAACGGTTGGAGTGTCGTAGTTGAATACAAGAATATTGTTAGTTCAAGCAGTGTGTTGCATGTAGATGCTGCTTGCTAGTGCACCCTGAAGTGCATGTGCATGCTAGAGAAGAAGACCTTTTTTTCTGTACTAGATAGACCGCTAACATATAAAGGGTCCTCCCGGCCAGCTGATTACAGCACTCCGTACGGAGCATCATTTTCGCGAGAACTAATTGAGCATCAAAACGAGCGAAAGTTTTTACAATATTGCAGCAACGACATATAAATGAACGTTACAAGTAGTCAAATTAAAGAAAAAACGAGCACCGGATTCGGGCGGGAGCGTTAATCGTGAAAATAAACGAGAGTCAAAATGTCAACGTCTGGGTACTCTCCGAATGCAGGCAAAATTGGTGGAGCATTAAATTTGGCGTAAATCAAAACCACCGCTCTTTCCACTTGTGGATGGTAAATTTTCCGTACGTATGATCATTACTGGTCTACTTGCACTAATACTTTGCTGAAAATTTGTTTTAAATACCTAATTATTCAAAAGTTTATATCAAAAAACTATATTTTCATTTATAAGAAAAACTCCATTGTGCACTGAAACAAGAGTATTTCTGGTACTCTTCACACATTTTTTTTGTTAGAAATTTGAGTTTATTGAAGGTTCGGTGCAATAAAACGTTTGTTACCGATTGATATTAAGTGTACTTTACTACAGAAAAATTATGTCGGCAGGAACGTTGGTGAGCGGCAGCAACGTTCGTCAGTGTCGCTCTGGACGGCAATGTGGAAGGTAGTTGCTGCTCCGCGCGTCTGTGTCGCTGTCGGCGTGGTGCTACTCCACTATTCAGTTCTAGAAGTGAAGTTATCGTGTAGTGACAGAAAATTTTTTATTTCTCTACATTCAATCCATAATACGATTGCCATATGAACTTCATCGACGGTAATTTATCTGCTTTTAATGTTTTTGGAATTTTGGGCTTTGCCGAAATTAGATTTCGATAAGCAAGTAGAAAATATTCCTATACTTCCATCAAATCTATGTCAGTGCTTATAGACGAAATACTTATGTGGTAAATTGCCCCTGTAAATGAATATGAAATTGGCCTGTGAAGTAGCATGTTAAACAGCCGAATAAATTGTCGTGGACGAAAAAACGCACTAGGCCTAGTTCGAAAATATCAGTAAAAAGTCAATTTTGAAAAATATATAAACCATTGATCGCTTTCACCATCATTTCGAAATCTAAGAAAATAGGTGAAAAAAGCAGTTTTTTTCTGATTTCCGTACGTTGTGCTGATTTTTGTATTATTGATACCCTAAGGCCTAAGAGTGGTTCGCGCATCCAAATAAATATACGATCTGCACAGACTTTATAAATAAGCTGCGACAAGCTAAAATTGTGTCCCATGGTTGACGATGAAAAAGTGTGCGAATAAAGTTTCGTGCAGGCGAACTTTCTGATATAAGAATAAAAAGTTTCAACTCTCAGTGATGATCTCCGAATTACTTATTTCTTAGAGCTCTTTAGTGTCTTCGTAAATCCGTGAATTGTGAGCGTATGGCTGAAATAAGAGCGAATTCTTCCGTAATTGATTCTGTATAGTCGTCCCACTATGTAATCTTAACGTGAAACTGGTGCTGGAACCTTACCATAAAAAAGACAAATAGTTTTTGTCTCAGGAAAGTAGAATTTTACCGGAAAAAAATAAACAAAGCTCAGAATTTTTGCAAGAAAAATCTAATCAACTAAACTAAAAAATTTTATCGCATGAATGCCACTAGGAAAGAAAGCGTATTCATAAGATTTAATAAAGATACTTTTGAAATTTGCCCAATTGCTGATATGTATAAATATTATATGAGTTAACATTGCTGCGGTGGGTCTGTGTGATCGTGTACTACACATACGTGAGTACAAGTAATAAAGTAATCATTGTGCTGTGTTACTGCCGTACAGTTACTGTTGGAATACCAGTTCGTAGTGTGTATCGTACGTGGCCTCGAGAATTATCGTGTGTCGTGATAACTATTCTGATCGTGGAATTATCGTGCGCTGGATTCTGCCTGCAACGAGTGTCAAGCGTCAACTGCCCGCTTCCGTTGTACAGGTAAGGGGGCCGCATAATTCTTAAAGGGTATAAATATATATATATATTTAAATGCCTGATTTCGTCAATTTTCAACGGTATCTCTGATTACTCCCTTGCTTTGCGATCAATTTGAAAGTGTCAAGAACAGCTGCATATCTTGTACTGCTCAAAAAAACACAACTTAAACAGCAAAACAATTCTCGCAAAAAAAACAATGTCGTTTGCCTAAGAGTTACGCGGTGCGTTTATAAAAAAAAATTGACTCTTACCAACGTTCATTTTCCCAATGTTTCGGAGTAAGCATGACATGGTTTTCATTTCTGCATATCGCTATATACTGCGATGCTTGTAAAAAAAACAGCGCGTAATTTCTCTAAGACTGAAAAACGATGATGATGGTGTTTCCAAATATCATAGTTAATATTTAACAAAAATCACGCCTACTATCTTGCTCAGAAAACTCGCTCGGCCGTTGCAGTCTCGAACTTTGAAAACTTTTTTTTCTACTGGTTGATTCGCTGATGAGTGTTTATGGCTGTAAGATACATCTTGTTCATGCAAATATCTAGCAAATTTTCACCAGAGCAGTGATCCAGTTACGAAAGTGTCTGCATGTATTCTTCTTGCCATGATTTAAACAATTCGTACAATTTAATTTTAGTAGAACGTTTACGGCTGCCTGGTAAGAAAGAGTGAAACAGTTGCAGTTTGTAATTCTTACTCTGCTCTATCATATCATATCATATCAAATGCATTAATTTTCATTATCCGCTAGCGTTGTATGGAAAGATTCTCATCTATTTGCTCTATACGCTAATCGATATTGACAACTTAAAGTTTTTCTTTGGTCCACTCGTAGAAGCGAACTTTCGTCCCACTCAACTTTTCCCCAACGTCTTTGATTTGGTCATGAATTTCGGGAATAGTTTCTTTTTTGGATAAAAAATCGCAAATTTTAGACTCGGCTATTTAAAAAAAGATGGCTTTTGAAAACTTATGTGAAGATCCCGTAGAGCTGCTGCTCTCTGTTTCTATTAACCTATTGCATGCAATTTGGGCTATGTAGGAAATACTATGTAATACTATGTAATACTATGTAATTATTACCCATAATCAGTGTCGGATGGATCAAGTACGCCCGCGACTACTTATGCCCTAGTAGTATCGTCTAGAATTCATCTCCAGTTCTTAACAAACTAGGCCCTCTACCTACCTGCTTCGGCAGTACGCACCTATAGATATACTAAAATTAACAGTATCGACCTATTTTCACTCACACCATCTCTCCGACTACTGGAACAAGGGAATATTCAACTGTGACTCCGACCCTCTGCCCCCAGAAATACCGAACTTCTAACAACCCCGTCCGCGCAACCCTGTGAATGTTATGTAACTGAATTTAATTTACTATTCTATAGGTATAAATATATGCTGAATAGTTGCATACAATTATAATGCAATACGGTGTAGGTAACTGATCCATTTATCTTCTGCGGTTGCCGGCATTGCCAGTGAGACTAACGGGTGATTTTGGTAACACTAGAGTTGGTAATCGAATGTAATCGTGGGTGCTCATTTCCTTATCGGAAAATTCGTAGGCAACTAGAGAGCACTCTAGAGAGCGCATTCCTCCGCCTAGCAAGGCAACAGTAACGGAAAATTCAAATTGGTTCTGAAGCCATGATTTTCTTCGTAACAACACCAAAGTTTACTGATTTGTGCCTTTTGGTATTCTTAACAATTCCTGTAATTTTCATGCAGATCCGTTCATAACTTTTGAGTTATGCTGCTAACAAACATAAGTCAAACACACAAACAGACCAACCGATCATCACCAAAATTTCATCATTTATGTCTTTCAATTTTAGTAACAACTCCTGTAAATTTCATCAAGATCCATCCATGACTTTTTGAGTTATTGAGCTAACAAGCATAAAACCAAACACAGCGACAAACGAACGAACCGATAGATCATCCCAAAAACTTGGTCATTACTCATCGTATTATACCTGATAACTCATATAAATTTCATGAAAATCTGTCCATTACTTTTCGAGTTATGGCTTAAAGAAAAATAGGCAGGCAGACAAACAAACACAGATGAACAGATTTTCACCAAAAATTAATCATCTCTTACTTTTAACATGCCTAACAATCCCTGTAAATTTTGTGAAGATCCGTTCATAACTTTTTGAGTGATTTTGGTGACAGACAAAGAGACAGGCAAACACGACTAACATAACCTCCTTGGCGTAGGTAATTATTAGAAGTAACTATATAGCTATCCTAACCGGCATTGTGGTCGCCCTGCAGCAGGTGAGTCGCAGTGTGAGCTTCTGCGGCGGTCAAGAAGTCTGGTAGGGCTGGGGGCGGCGGCGTCTGATAATTGCCTATAAATTAACGATCGGATTTGTGCACGATCTCGCTCTGCTTTAGTTCTGGAACTAATAGTTGCTTGGAAATAATGGGGGGCCTGCAAATAATGGGATCCGAAAATAATGGAGCTCATAACTAATGAATTGGGGCCCGGAAATTATTAGGCCTGGAAATCATAAATATATGTAAATCATGGAGGTCTGGAAATAATAGGAGCCTGGAAATAAGGGGAACGCGGAAATGATGAAAGGACGGAAATAATGGGAGCACGGAAATAACGGGCGCCTGGAAATTATCAGGGCGCGGAAATAATTGGGACACAGAAATTATGGGGATACGGAAATTATGGGGAGGCAAAGAAAGTATGGAGACACGAAAGTTCTAGGAGCGCCAAGTTATGGGGCTTGGCAGTAAATGGCGTGCTAGATTCGGACATATTCTCTTAACTTTAACCTTTCGGCCTTGAAACAGGTGATATTGGTTTGCGACTTACACTATTCGGTCCTGAAATGGCGAATCCAACGCCCAAAATTGAAGTTTCAAACACCTTGAAGTTAAACGGATTTGATTTCTCGATCCAAGTGAGCCAAACGAGCAGGGTTTAAAGCGGTGGCACTGTTACTCGACCGCCCAAGAAGCCTGCATAATTAAATTACATACCTATTCGGCAGTAGACGGACCAACAGGCCCATTCCCAGTGAGCCGCCGGGACTTACGCCCCGGCCCTCTATGAGCTATTGCCGTTATGTGCGTGTATAGGTCATAGCTACTAAGGCGTCAATAGTGTTCTTCTTCCTAAAAGATTTGTTGTATACCTAAGTCGTTTGATTTTCTTCAGTCCAATTACTTCCAGCAATGCATTAAATCTGACTAACTGGTTTGATTTGTAAATATGACTATTAAGTTCAACCATCGCGGTACAGATCACCACCAATTTCACGGGCGTAGCTCGGGAAGAAGAGGGAGTGAGAAAATGAACTTCTGTCTTCACGCGCAGCATTTGTTGCTCCAAATTCTGCATGGAATAAAATTACAAATTTGCGCTATTTTATACTCAGTTTAGTCCTCTAGATGCTGCCCCTCGTCCTCAGGGCCCCTTGGTCAAAAGCTCAAACATAAAGGTCGAAGAACAACCTTAAGTTGGCAGTTCTTTCCCTATTTCATAGTCAGTCAGCATTTGGAATAGAATCCCTTCCGACGTTGTTGGTGCAGAGTCAGTCAACTCGTTTAAGAATCGTCTTGATATACATTGGGAGAGACATCCTCCACAGCTAAGAACTCCTCCTTCACTAGTCGCAAGCTCTTAACCGCTAAAGCTTCCCAGGCCATCTTAATCAGTCTTCTTCTCTCTTCCGCTCCATTTACATCTCTAAGCTCCGCATATCAGCGGCTATCGATCATGCTTGCGTGTATTCATGGTTATCTCTTTGGCTGTGATTCTTCTCCCCCTTCTTTTTTCTTTCTTTTTTTTTCTTTCGTTTTCCATTTTTTCTCCTCTTGTTTCCCCACTCCTCTACACCCTACTAACATAGTGGCAATAGCTCATAGAGGGCCGGGGCATGTCTCTTTGGGTGTCTCTTTGGGAATGGGCCTATTGGTTCGTCTACTGCCACTTATCTAATCTAACTATCCTCTTAGTTCATATATATATATATATATATAAGTTATCTAACTTGTTAACTCGCCTATAATTTATCTAGTTTCTAAACTCCCTATGAGTTGTATAACTTCTTAAGCCACCTTTGTTATATAATTTCGCAACTCTCCTCTAAGTTATACGGTATAACTTCGTAACTCACCTATAAGGTATCTAACTCTTAAATTCTCATCTAAGTTACCGGTATTTAACTTCGTAACTCATGTAGTCTATGGCTTTTTTTTACTATGTAGCTCACAGATAAGTTCTCTAAACTCGTCACTCACCTGTCGGTTACCGGTATCTAACTTTGAAATTCTCCTGTAATTAAGTTATCTACTTGTAGCCCGCATTCCCGAGGGCTGCAAACTACTCGCCAAAATCTTGGCGAGAAGTGCCACACTATGAAATGAGGTTCCACAGATCGCGGCGCCCATAGGCGCCCAGTCCACAGGTCGCGGCGCTCATAGGCGCCCACCCGCATTCCCGAGGGCGGCAAACTACTCGCCAAAATCTTGGCGAGAAGTGCCACACTATGAAATGAGGCTTGTAGCTCACTTGCAATTTTGTTAGCTAACTTCTTACCTCACCTAGATATATGCTATCTTAGTTTGCCAGTTGGCCGAACGCACCTAAACATTACTCGACTGACCAATCGCACCTATATTTCCTAACTATAGGCACAAGCTTTGCTTGGACAGTTCTAGG
Organism: Parhyale hawaiensis; assembly: GCA_001587735.2. Classification (NCBI taxonomy): domain Eukaryota; kingdom Metazoa; phylum Arthropoda; class Malacostraca; order Amphipoda; family Hyalidae; genus Parhyale; species Parhyale hawaiensis. Next base: position 143,111 of record LQNS02277217.1, on the reverse strand, counting down.
TTGGCCCATTAGTTGTTACTCGGGTATTGAGTGCTCAGCTGCTTCAAACGTCAGTGGTTTGCGTTTACCCGTGAACCTCGAACCAGAGTACCTACCTTACGAGTCAGTCGTTCCAGCTGGGCGAATCGATGATGCTTCAAACCTCGTAGCTACAGGCAGGGGCTCGCGAGGTCCGGGACGAAGCTCGGCTTTGGCTAACCGCAGTTTGGTCGCTGCATTGTAGTCTTCTTTTTTCTTCGATGTTTTTACCACCATCCTCAGCCCCATCCTGCCGTAAAGTACCTGCCCTATTTGTTGGTCGTATCGTAAGCGACTAAATATCATTGTTTTTTTTTTTTGGTTTTGTCGACCAAACGTTTCATCGATGGCTATTCATTTGTGTACCTACTTGACTTTTGAAATTAGTTGAAGGGCTTTTTTGTATCCGGCAGGTTTATTCAACCTGAATTATTTAGGCTATCAAGTATCCATGGGGTCCTCATTGGAGTTTCGTTAGACCTTTGAAATATACCTTTATTCCGCACCCAATGACTTCATTCCTCTTTTCTTACTATTGTACTCGTCATTATTATCGATTTTACCAGTAAAGTTCTGATTTGCTTTTCTCCAGGACTGTGATTATTCATACACCTACAAATCGTTTTTTCCCTCCCTTTAACAATAGATTAGATAGGCGGCAGTAGACGAACCAAGAGGCCCATTCCCAAAGACTGTGGCCCTGATTGTGGGGCCGGAGAAACTCGATGAGCCATAGGTCTTTGAGCTATTGCCATAGGTACCTATAGTCGTCTCTATAATGGAGGCTGAACCCTATTGAACAAACCAAGATTCACTCTAGTAAACACCACCCGCCCAGCTCCGAGTCGTGGCAAAAGGAAACGTCATTTTTTTTTCAACTGATTCCCTAATGATCATATAAACGAGTCACTTGAGAGTAACACCGGAATAATGTTATCGTATTCCATCCAATTCTTCCGTTGGAATTTAAGTGGTTTGTTGGGTAATGAAATAAACTACCGTTTAATGCAGAGTAGATTCGCATCTTCTGAAATCTTGGTGACAATTTCGGGATTCGAACGGTACGGCAGAAGTGATTTATTGTCAGTGTAGGTTGTAGGTCGGTCCTCTTTTTGTTTAAAAAAAAAAAATTATTGTCCTGGGTTCACCTTTGCAGCGGGACCTTGCCATCGGCATTGCAGAGGGTAACTTTATGCCGTGGCATTATAATGTAATAATGTAAATACCAGATATTAATGGTTTACCTAATCTACGAACTGCAGTATGTCGGACAGTTTTATCTCATATAATTGTCTGACATTCCTGTCTATCGTATCTCCGACCGCGCTAGGGTCCCATCAGTGGGAGGGCAAATAAGAGAACGACAGTAGGGAACGCCTTAGATGATACCTAAGGCGTTACTGCCTCTGCCTTAGTTAATACCTAGGGCGTTAGTTACAGCGCTACCGAAGGCATATCAGTCCTCTAGTTAAAGAGATAATTCGAAAAACACAGCAACCCCGAAACATTTCGCTGTGGAAGCAGACCTCACTGGAATGATGCACTTATCCTAATACCGTTCCAGTTGCAGCTACCGCCGGTGCCAGCCCCAAATGTTCATATCAGCTTCCTGTAGATAGAAGATATCCTACTATCATAGCTGGAATATTCCATACACCGATAATCTCCAGTCATTCGTGGTACCAACTTGTATGGAAGGATTGTTGGACTATCCTACATATCCCAGAGAAGATGGTTTCTAGTCTTTTATCCCGGCTTTGTGTAGATCATCAACCTGCATATACCGTAGTACCTATCCCAAAAACACCAATAGTGTGCAGTACATATTTTCTGTTCCAAAATACACCCATGACAACATCGTGTGTGCGGGGGTTTTCGGTCCATCCTGCCTGGCATATCCCCGGCAGCGGAGGAGGACGTGAGGTCCTCCACCGTGAAGTGTCGGCAAGGCGGAAGTGGTCGACTGGGCCGTCAGAGCTGTGGCCGCTCCTCAGGGCCACTCTGGTTCCGCTCCTCCAACCGACACATTCTTCGCTGCATGGCGGCGTGGCCTCGCAGGTAGACGGCACGTAGGTCTACCTATTCTCCTAGGCCAGGTAGACAGACTCTGTCTCTTAGCCCCGCGCACCTTTGTTGTCATCACAACTGTGTAGGATGGTCCAGGTACCGTGACTCATCAAGTACCAACCTATTGGTCCATGGAGTGGCCGCTTCATTAAGTTTTGCTGCTCGTACCAGTTTCCTGCGTTGACGAAGCGCTTGAGGATACTTCCATGAACTTCTTTGCGTTTTGTTTGCTCCGTATACAAGTTGAGTTTAATTGTTACATTCACTCTATATATACAGTATAATAATATATACACATTTTTGTTTGCTACTTGGCTCGTTAGTTACTTCGTAGGAGAAATAGAATTTCTCTATGGCGAAGTAGCTGCTACTGTCAGATCCGAAAATTAAGCTCTGAACACGTCGGAAGTCTTTAGCGGTAACATCGATAGGCGGACTGATTGCACTTCTTCCTCACCTCACGGCTTTAATTGGTTGGAGCTCATGATGCGCAAATTAGCAGATCACCACAGGAAATACGAAAGCTATTCTTTAGAATAGAACCACAATGAATAACGAAGATCACGGAGGTTTTGTTAAAGTATATACGGTAATTATTTGCTGCCGTAATTGTGGCACGGGCAGCTGGTGTTTCTTCGTACGCATATGCTAAATGGGGTGGCGTATTCGAGCTTAGTGCTGGCAACTACTTACCGTCCACTACCATCTACTGCCATCAACTGCAGCACTAAAAATAGAGCTTAATAGATTCTCAGAGCCATTTTAGAAGTACAATCTTGGAAACAATACAAAATGCGACAACTGTAGTGCAGCAGAAGTGTTTTTTTTCTTCGCACTCTCTCAGTTTATACAGTTGCCTCATTTTGTATTGTTTCTAAGATTGTTATTCTAAAATGGCTCTCAGAATCTGTTAAAGCTCTATTTTTAGTACTGTGGTTGACGGCGGTCGACGGTAAGTAGTTGACGGTAGTTAGCAACGTCTTTACTGGGATTGACTTGTCCGAAACTCCAGAGAGGAATTCGGCTTCGACTTGAATCTCATTGCAGGTGTTAAAAGCAAATGAATTACCCTTGAGACGGGTAAAAAAACAAGCAAGACTGAGTGTTCTGAAGTTTCAAGTGTAATCAGTAAAGGATTTAAGAGTCTACTTCTGGAACCCGACTCGACAGGCCACGTCAGTGCACTCGTCCAGAGTTCCGGACAAGCCAAATCACCAAGGCTTAATTTTGCTGCCCAGACGAGGACGTCTCTAGTTTGCTAATGTCTCAGGAAGGATCTGAAGCCCCGGCGTGGGCCCAGTCCGATATGTTGCCTTCATTATTATTATTATTATTATTAAATCACACCGTGCACTCTGGCGTCGTGGGAACGGAGAAACCCCATGAGGTTGACAAACACCCACGCAACCAGCCCAGCGAGTGAAAAAAAAAGAAAGAAAAGATCCGAGACCACAGAATAGCTCTGTGTACAGATCGTTTAAAGCTGCCAATACTTATGACCTATGCATGGTAAACCGCAACCGGTGGAGTGATTCGAAGTATGACCAGCTGCAGATCAGTGGGTGTATTGAGACGTTAACGTAATAGGAATGCAAGGCCTAAAATGGAGCCGCCTTCTACCAGCCTGATAAAATGCAATAAGGAAATTTTAGCGCTTGTAAGTTCGAGTCTACTGTAAACTACCTTGTTACCAAGATTGAAACTTTGGATTGACATTCACCTCGAAAACTAATGCGAGTGTTGTGCAGAATGTTGGAGTTGAGATTGAGATCTTGACGAGACGCTGGGGTGCAAATGGGTTGGAGCGGTGGAGGTGGTGCAGGGCTACGTTAGGCGTGCGTAATGAAGTGGTTACCTCATCGTATTAGTTCCGGTTTCGGGGTTTTTATGGCAGATCTGGTCCGGTGGATGATTGGGTATGGTTGGATGAGTATGGCTCGCACGAAGAGTACCGTATTTGGTGCACCGAGTGCTCAGGCGAATTTCTTTTCCGATCCTAAGTGATCAAAATAATTAGGTTAGTTACCGTAATCAGATCATTAGGCCCATTGCCTAAAAGGACCACAGTGCAGGCTATTGTTGTTATAATGCACACAATACGTACAAAAATTCATGGATAAATAGAGCACTCTGAGTGCGCATGCCTCCGCCAAGCAAGGCAACAGTTATGAAAAATTAAAATTGGTTCTGAGACTATGATTTTCTCAGTATCAACACCAAAATCTAATCATTTGTGCCCTTCAATAGTGTTAAGAGCTTCAGTAATTTTTTTGAAGATCCGTTCATAACTTTTTGAGTTAGCCTATGTTGTTGACAAGCATTATGACAAACATGAGTCAAACATACAAACGAACCAACCAATCTGCACCGAAATTTGATCATTTATTACTAACATTACTAACAACTCCTGTAAATTTCATATAGATCCACTAACTATTTTTTGAGTTATTGTACTAAAAAGCATAAAATTAAAAACAGCGACAAACGTACTAACAAATGAACGGATCATTATAAAAATTTGGTTATTTACTCTTCACAATAAACCTAACAATTCATGTAAATTTCATAAAAATTCGTTATAGCATTGAGTTATAGCATTGAGAAAAATGAGGCAGATAAACAAACAAACATACTGATAGACGGATCTTCACCAAAAGTTAATTATCTGTTCCTATTTACATACCCAACAATCCCTGTAAATTTCGTCAAAATCGGCCCGTAACTTTTTGAGTTATCTGGATGACAGACAGAAAGAAAGACTGACATATTCAGTTCTAGTAAAAATTAAGCTAAGCCTACCAAGTTTGACTAGTAGGTACAGAACTTCAAACAGAAGTTTTTTCCTTACATTGGATCAATTTTTTTGGCGTTACCTCGCAAGTATTACCCTTGACACAGCGTAAAACACAACACTGCTCTGTAAAATGTGTTTTCAGGCCGTCTCAACGTAATCGGGTTGCTGCTAACAGGTATAACGCGATTGAAAGTAGCGAAGCCAACGCTCCTATCTGAAGTTCCAGTATAGTCGAGCACTGTGAGCAATACGCAAAGTTGACAGGCCCATCGACGACACGTCGTGTAAAGTAAGGCTATAATCAATCGTTTGACATTTATATTTCGAGCTGGTTTAGATTGATTCATATCGTAGGTCGAGAAGGGTTGAACTTGGAAGCAGGGTGTACCATGGGGTATTACCAGTCCTGTTAAAAGTAAAACCCGTGGTAAAACCACCATTGCGCACCCTGCCTGCAAGAGGCTCGGGCTTAACCCTTTAAGCCTATACCCCATGTCAAATTATCTTTGTGTTTCAAATAAGATAATCCTACGAGATACCTCATTTTTGGTCCGTTGGTTTTGATTAACTAATTTAACAAAAATATATATATTTTTAATTTAGTGTGAATAACCCACACTAGACAGCTCTCGGATGAGTCCCATAACGGGTTTTAAAGGGTTATACAAACTTTCGTCCTTATTCACAGATGGTCATCCTATGTAATAAAGATTTGTTGATTTTCGTAGTTAATCTCCGTCCAGGCATGAAGATCATATTGAAGTAAAGAGCGTGGAACATAGCCTATAGCCACGAAGATTAAATGAGAGAAAATTCACCTGCTGGAAGTCAAACACTCCTTTGCCTTACCAATATTATTAATCAAAGGACTGAAGATGACTGAGGTACCTTTTCGTGGTAGCGTAGATACTACGTTGTAATTCCCTGGGGAAAACCATTTTTTTTAGTTAATGCTGCGCAATTTGAGCAAATCAACGAAGAAAAAGGGAAAACATTTCTGAGAAGGGAACCCTGAAAAGGAGCGAAGGAAATGAGCATCGTTTCAGCAATTATTATTTTTTATTTGCCGTCATTTGATGAAGGCTCGGGCCACTAGTATGCTCTAAGCATGATATTCGCCAAGGCTGTGTTTTGGTTGAAGCCGAGCGAAGACGGATCCATCTCCTGACTGGGCCCGTCCGTAGCTGCGGAATCGTTCCGGTCCATTGTGTGGCACAGGAAGGAAGATGGAAAAGTTCTTATGGAAGCAGGAGAAGGAATTAAGAGATGCCGGCGCCGGTGATAAGGATTGGTGGGCCGGCAAGTGCTTCTCATCCGGACAGGTAAACCGCCGGCGCGCACCTGTGGGAAACGGAACATTTCGGAGGGAGAATTGGGCAAAACCGTTACCTGGCAGGGAACAGTAATGTATAAATATAGGTAACATTGGTAGAGGTGTAGTTGCAAGCATACATTGTGAAGTAGTAGCGAAGTCTCTAGGAAAGTATCGAAACGAAGTATATTAATAACCAAGTAACACAGAGCGAAACATTTAAGAAACAGGAAAATAGTTCGACTCTAGGAATAAACTTATTACTCACGAAAGAAATACTCATACTGATGATGCTTTGTTCTGTTCTTCCTCTTCATTCGTGACTTGCTGTTCCCAGGCGCGTTGGTCCACCTTCGTGCACGGGTTCCACGTTTCTAACGGAATAGTACATGTTCTTTTCTTCTCTTGAATAACCATATTTGTGTCTAGGGAGGCTTAAAGAACTAATGTAGTAATAAGAATAGTAGTATATCAAATACAGGCGCCAAAACATACATTGAGTTTTTTAGAAAAAACTCAATGTGTGTTTTACAGAAAAACTCAATGTGTGTTTTGGCGCCTGTATTTGATATACTACTACTAACAATAATAATACTAGCGAAAGAAAACGGGGTCGATTCTGTTAGGGCATGGACGAGAAGGAAAATAAAGGAACTTTAAAAACCTGTAACGCTATATCATGCATTTACTGGAGTTTCGCCTATTGCCTTATTTCCTCGAAATATAGGGGAATTACCCAATTGCCGAACTATCTCTATTTCCGAACAAACAGTTATTATATGATGGGATTATTATTTTCACCTATCAAATATGTTTGTTCGGAAATAGAGTTAGTTCGACAATTGGGTAATTCCCCTACTGCCATGCGCCTTGTTTCAGCATCGTGGGCTTACGGCACTGTAATTATTACCGTTACGCACCGTTCTGCCTCTGGAGCACCAACCATATATTCCTATCGGTAGGCATAGCATGGTTATAGGCAAGGCCTTCGCATGGTAACACAGCTGGAAAATCAATCATAAACGAGTGTATATCAATCAGCATCGGGTTTGGTTGGATAATCGTCCTTGAATTTCTTATTGGTGAGTGTTCTTGGGGATGAGGAAGACTTGTGGGACCCCAAAAGCCTTGTAACGTCAAAGGAAAGCGAAATGTACTGTCTTGCGAAGAAGTACGATAGGCCTACCGACGTCACTGCGTAGAAATTGTCACTTCATGAAGACGATTGGGGGAAAAATGTTATCAAGTGTTGCCATCTTCGAACGGTGTGTGATGTTGTAAGGGAGACTAAATTGGCAAACAGAAGAGAAAGATACTAAACTTTAAACGTTTCACCCATGCACTTCTGCCTGTGCCTATACACATTCCACCCCCATTAACCATCACCTCCATCCCCTACCCCCTCCCTCCACTATAATCCCTCCTCACCAACACCCTACCCCCACTTTTCATTACCCCCATCCTCCCCCACTTACCGTCTCCGTAACTTTACGAGGTTCTCGACGAATCGAGCTCTGCAAATTAGTAAAAACTAGATCCTAATTCGAGTCGTGTCCTAATTTTCGAGCATGGCAACACATAAAACGCTTCAGATGTGACCGCATGAAATATATCTGTGTGTGTGTGGAACTACAAAATGATATAGATAGCTGCATTGTTTCAAAGTGTTGTGTTTATTTTTATGAATTGTAAGTAGTCCATAAGTATTGAGGTTTCGCTGTGTTGTTTTTTTTACTATTTCTTATAAGCAGCCCATATTAAGTATAATATATGTTGCTAAAGCGAATAGCATTTCATGTACTATAATATTTATTTACGCCTTTTTTTCTATTTTTCTGGATTATTCTAATAGAAGTCTTTGCCGTGTCAGTTGGACAAAATGAGACTCCGACCTGTTGAGTACCGTCAGTTTCGGCTCCCTATTATTTTATTTATTTATATTTTTTTAGCATAAAGTAGGCCGATGACTTCGGACTTCGACACCTAGGATAAGCGAGTTTCCGACTCCTGGTGACGGAGTCCTGCAGACTTCGGTTCCGACTCCGCGACCTTGATAATTAATTATTATCATTGTTATTGCGACAGATAAATATTCACTTTTTGCCTCATTGTGAAAACAGCGGTCGTTATTGAAACGGGTCGTGCGGATTCAGTGCATTCTCTCATTGTGCTCAACACTTTATCTTTTTGTGCTCTTGCTCTATATTCTTACCAACTTAGTACAGTGCAGTAGTTACTGCACTCTGCTCATTGCCACGTATCTCCAAGAATCTCCTTCGTCGGCCGAATCTCTTCCATCGCCACCCTCCCAACGCCCTCCCCCTCTTGCCTCCATTCCTTCGACCTCTCTTTGCTTCATTCTTTCCCTTTTTTCCTAACTTTCTTCCCACGAAAGTTTCTCAAACTCGGCCTTTTTTTTTCTCTCTGAGCCGGCGTGGCGCGGAACCTTGGTTGAATTTTTTGGGACTTGTGCGTATTGCGTTTGCCTCCTAAGTTCATCTCGCCGCCACCAGGCCAAGTTATGGCGCTGTATAACTTCCGTTCAAATTTATCGTAGCGGGGGCGGTGCAGCCGCCAAGGGCGCTGCGGGATGTGTGGTCCATTGTATTGCTGGTGTGTTAAGTTGGATGTTTTCATTTGTGAGAGTATTGTGGTTATCTACGGTGGATTGCCATGATTTATAATACCATTGTTCCTATTACATTTAAGGTGTTCTGTGATGATTTATATTTGTTTTGTTAATATATTAGGTGCCATTTGAGGATTTATTATAGGATTTTTATTTAATAGGTGCTGTGTGGTCTACAACAGCATTGTTGATATATTAGGAGTAAATTATCTAATAGGATGATTTATGATAAGTTGATACAAGTATGGAGAAATTATTTTATGTAATGCTGTTGTTGAATAAAGGTGAATAGTATTTTATTAATAATAAAACTATGGTCGGACATTAAGTGTACTTAATTTGTCAGTTTAAATTGTAGTATGTAATAATATTGATATACGGGAAGATGTTGGTTTATGATACTGTCGTTGATATTATTTCGGAAAAGAATGTTATGTATAGGAAGCCACTGCTAGAGGTAGATATTAAAATGTATTATAGAGTTCTTATTATATTCTGTGTAACATGATTTGTAATAGAGCTGTTGATACAGTAAATTAGAAGGGACAGTTGATATAGAGAATTGTTGTACAATTTAAAAGGGGTTACTTTTGTTAATTATAGTAATTACAAGTTGAATTACGGGCAATGCCGACATAATGCGAAGGTGCGTTTTTATGTGCCGTTAATTTATTATTTGCTTCTTACTGTTACACATATAGTGTAACTTTCTATCGCGCATTTCATTAGTTCTCAGACATAGCAAATTATCACCACAGGTCGCTTCCTCTGATACTGTTTCAAGCGCTTGTCCAGTCGATTTTTGCACGTGTTGACTACCTAAGCTCTAACGGCTTCCCCTCCTCCGCAGGTGCTTTGCTGGTGTAAAGTACGGGAAAAACTGCCAGTTCTGTCTACTAATTTAATGCTGGTGACTGAGTTTTCGCCTATAATGAACTGTGTGAAGGATAAAAAGCGTCTTAACAAAACCGACTTAGACGAACTGCGTTTGAGGAACAGTTGCTTACGCCGCTGTAGACGGAATTGTAATTTGGGCTTCCATTTTCTTGGATTTGAACTGCTCCTAAAAGGACCAGTCAGTTACATTTTAGCCATTGCTGTTCCTAAGGAAATTAAGTTGAACTTGATCTGCAAAAGGTTAACTTCACCATTAACATTGTTGTTGGGGCTTGAAACGGCTGTTGAAGGTTTTTATCTGTACATTCGCAGTGTCTTTTTCCTTTTCTAGTTCATGTTTTGAGTCACATCCTTCCTTCTGTTCATATTTTTTTTATTCGTCGGTCTATCTCGCTGCTCATACTTTTTTTTTTTTTGTTTGGGACTGCTTCTTTGCATTTTCGTCCTTTATTTTTGTTTTCCGTCTGTCTGTCCCTTTGACGACAAATCATCCGTTATTTTACTGCATCTGACTGTCCCTTGTTACGTATGTTTTTTTCTGTTCACCGTAACCAAAATTTGCTAGCGGTGGTGGGACGCTGCCCGCTGCAGCCTCAAGCGGTGTGACGCAGCCAGCTGGCAGTAATTACTGCACCAGCTGCGGCAGGTGGTGTGAGGCGAGCGTTGCTGTGCATCCTTGCCTGCTGCCAGTACGAGGGGCGTGTGAGTCCTTGGGCTGTGGAGCCCTGCAGTCCTTGGGCGGCCGCAACTACTGCGTCACCTGTGAACATCTTCGGCCTCATGCAGTGGTGGTGCTCGTCGTGGTCTTCTTCGGGATACAGTGGGGGTTAGACGTGGTCTTCTTCAGGATACTGCGAGGGATTAAACGTGGTCTTCTTCAGGATACTACGGGGGTTAGACGTGTTCTTCTTCAGGATACTGCGGGGGTTAGACGTGGTCTTCTTCATGATACAGTGGGGGTTGAACGTGGTCCTCTTCAGGATACGGCCGGGGCTGGAAGTGGTCTTCTTCAGGATACTACTGGGGTTGGACGTGGTCATTTCTGGGTAATGCGAGCCGTGGTCTTCTTCAGGAGACTGCAGAGGTTAAACTTGGTCTTTCTCAGGATCCTGCTTGAGTTAGAGATACGTGGTTCTTTCTAGATACTGCGGGATGTGGACCTATTCAGGATACTGCGGGAGTTGGAATACTGCGGGAGTGGGACATAGTCTTCAGGTTACTGCGGGGATTGGACATACGGTAGTCTTCTTCAAGATACTGTGGCGTTAGACGTGGTCTTCTGCAGGATACAGTGGGAGTTAGGTGTGGTTGTCTTCAGGATACAGTGGAGGTTAGACGTGGTCTTCTTTAGGATATAGCGGTGGTTAGACGTGGTCTTGTTCAGGATACTGTCGGTTAGACGTGGTACCATTGTTCAGTATACTTGGGGAGTTAACGTGACCTTCATAATACTTTAGAAGTTGTACGTGATCTCTACACTACTGCGGATGCAAGACGTTTTCCTTTGGATAGACCTTCCGTGTTACTTCTGCGCATCTTCAGCCGATGTTGTGGTGGTGGTGGACGCTGTTCTTACCGGGATAGGTACTGGAGATGTGGCCTTCCTGCTAATGCGCGTGTGGGGACGTGGGCTTCATCTAGCCTGCCCTGATGTTCCTTCCTCTGATGACAGTGCCATTGTCGCGGAGGGGTTGTCTGCAACCTTGAATTTAAGTGACTCATTAAGTGATCTTGACTCATTTTCCTCCCGTTAACGCATTTCGATCAAGGTTTCCTACAGTAATTAGCGTTAGGACTCTGCACCAACTATACATACAATATAGATTTATGGTGTGGGATAAAATTTTCTGCGTTCGTGACAGACGTATATATTTTAGATGTCCTGGGTTCCTGCCCCTTTGCGTGAGATGGTCTAAGTTTTGCTTTTTTCTTCACATGGGCGACTGGACAATCCCACTTGGGTGTATTGAATTGGGGCACTTGAAAATGGGATTGTGGGGCTTTTAAGCGAAGCCGTACGGCGTAGGTGCTTCTGGTGATCGGCAGAGGTAGAGGATATATTATGATCCTCCGGCGGGGGGGGGGAGAAAGAGTATATTTGGTAACCATGATCGGTCGGGAGACGGAGAGGAAGTACATGTTAATTAAACTGACAGGCAGCGCAACGAACCCATGGACGGATGAACCGATTAGCGGACGTGTTGGACGGAGGAATGCACGGACACAGAATGAAATAACCCACAGCTAAAATCAGATATCGGATAAGAGACCCATTCTCAGTGAGGCGTCAGAGCCTAATCTTCGGCTTGTTCTGAGCAGTTGCCATTGCGCCAGTATGCAGAAAAATTTTGGACATCATATGGAAAACCGGAGCCAATGGTGCGAATGTGTTGCCATAACTGATTATCTGAATGTTGACGCATAGATAGGTACTTTCCATTGGTTGCGGAAGACAATAAAACGAAGCTGCTTCTGAAGAATGAAACCGTTGGAAGTTGAAGCTGTATTATCATGGGTCCAACACTGAGGAGGGTGTTGCTCACAGTACTTAACCAGACAATTTTTTAACGTATTGACTGTCTGTGCTGTTAACTCAACATAGAATTTACAAATTGCGTCACTTATCGGAAACGACACAATCAACGCGTCGGAACTTTTTGTTTCGTCAGAGTCAAAAAAAGGGGAAAAAACATTGGTTTGTTTCGGATAGCCTAAATTGAGTTTTCTCTTAAATTTGGTAGCTCGTGCAGGTGCCGCGCGGTTTCTCGGAACTCAACCAAAAGAAGTCAAAGTTTTCACAGGTGAATTTTCAAGAAGCTGCTGATCGGTGCGAGGTCCGGACGTCTCATTTCCGCAGTGGCGGTATGGCCTGCGTAGGCCGCGCCGGTCCGACGTTCTGATCGTTTCTTGTCCGCATGTGCCGCAGAATAGAGCGGACGGTCCGTTTAACCAGCGATTTCGCGCTCAGCGGCAGCTCCGCCACCGCTAATTCCGTGTGTTTTTTTCTTCGTAGGATTCTGAACTTGGTATTACTGTATATATTCGTGGTACTAGTAGTATACATGTGAATGTGTGTATTTATGATGTAAACTTGTTATTGCTAATTCCCCATATTTTCTCGAGAATTTAAGTATCGGAACGCGTCTAGTGGGTTACGGAATTCCTTCAGCTTCTTCTTAGCGTATTTAAAATTATAATTATGCCGTTAAGTGAATAACTGTATAGGAATATAACTACAAGGGCTGCCGTGTGTTTAATGCTGAGCCACAATAGACAATCGCATGCTCAACTTATGAGCGGAATTGCAGCTCGTGCGTCGTTAATGCTACCGTATCTATGCTACCGACTCTCAAACTGTATCGGGAAGACGTGGCAGCCGAACGTCCGTTCGTAAGTGGAGCCTGCGATCGCATACTGTGACCCTGTAACCCTCTGAGCGTACCAATTCCGCAGTTTTCTGCCACTGTTTTATTATGAACATTAGGAAATAGGTACATGTAACTCTCGACTTCTACGAGATATTCGGACCAGATGAAATAATGATACTCAAAATACGTTCGTAAAAGTCCAGATAAGGTAACAATAGCTTACAGAAAACTTTGTATTTCAAGCATGGACTAGGTATGTTAAGTTAACCGGAAGAACTTTTTCCCTAATCTACAACAGTGTAAAGGAAATATATAGAAATACAATTGATAAAATGTTTATAAATTGCTCAAAAAACAAAGCTAAACAATACATTTCTTTATCGAAAACGTTTAGAATACTGGGCGGAAAGGCAAATCGTAATTTTCGAGAGTAGTAGTACATTTCGTAAAATTTTATATAGGTCCAAAGAATTACGTTCGTAAAAGTAGAGAGTCGTAAAAGTCGAGAGTTGCAGGTATTTCCATTTTATTATGCATTTCTTCCCGAGACTTTGAACTAGCGATTCAATATCACGGTATTTGTTGTGCCTTCCCAATGATAAACTTTGGGGATTTGTTACCGTGATGTTATTTACTTACCACATTATACCTATGCTGCTATCATTTATGGACTTAACAAAACCCTTTCTGTCGTAGCCTGGTCTTTGTACAACATTTCAATAATACTATTCCTAAGAGAAACACTGTTTAATTCAGGAGATAAGGGGTTAACTGCCAAAGTCGATACCGATAATCAAACTCCATTCCGTTACCTATTGTGTCTCATTAATTAAATGTCGCGCTAGAAGCATTCACGTTGTAGATAAATGTACGTAAATAACTAACTTATGTGCGCCATGGACACGCCGGTTGATGTAGCTAGATGTCCGAATCAGAGTGCGTCCACACACCTGCAATCTCTTGCCCCAGACGGATAACAGCAAAAGATCCCTCGTCGGAATTCCTGAATCTTGTAGGGTTGCGACAACGACATGTATCCGGTGTAGCTATAGTACTGTTGCATAGGTATTGAGGGAAATGGGATAAGTGATGTGTCCTTTTGATGAAACGTTGACCAAACCACCAAAACGAGCTCAGTCTTTTGTCGGTTTGCTTGTAACTCTCGTCGTCACTCTTTTGCAAATCTGGGAGGACCCCCTAAGCGTCTCCATATAATTCGCTTCCCACTCTTCCTTACACCATCTAGGTACCTCCTTTTCCCCGCCCTCACCAGAACCTCCACCGGATGAGGATTGCAGTTAAGTGTTTTGTCATAACAACAACAACAACACCACCAAAACGACCTTGTCAATGAATATATACTAGAGCGTGCGGAGCTACATAGCCTATGCATCTGCCATTGATACGTCACCGAAGGCTTCATAATCTTGTCTATTTTATGACGTCACATTTGCATGCTTAATCATAGGTAAGGTAGCGTGCGTGCTGCATCTTTGTTTGTAGTATTTACATATTTGCATACGTTTCTTTATGCATCAGAGTTGACCTCACATGTCACAATGTATTTTATGCCATGCAGTGGTGAAACAGCCATTTCATGTGTAGCTACCCGGCCGTGAAAAATGATGATGGCACGATCTATGAAAGCGAAAGCGATTAATTAATGTACCGCACACGTCAGAATCTATGATTTGTTACTTTAGTTCTGTCTGGGCGTGTATCACGGATACGGTGAATATTTTGTGGTACCTAGGCAATATACACCTACACGACGTGCTTCTATCGTTTTAGCAATAGATTGCTTTTTCAAGACATGATTTTGATCTGCCCGTCAGAGAAAGGTGCCTATTTCATTAGGAGCTATGTACAGCTGATGTTCTCACGAAAACCCACAGCACAATCTCACGCAGCAGCCCACTTGAGAGGCAATGAGGGGCATCGCAGGTTTGCAAGGGCTGGGCTCCTTTCGGCTCGGCCGACGTCCTGCAGCTGCTGCCGAAGAAACCGCGGATTACGACGGGCACGTGAGACCAATGACGTAGACTTTGGAGCCTTCCAGGTAAACTGAGGGGGCTTCCGAACAGATATTGCCCGGTGGCAAAGACACACACTCCATACTGTTGCCTATACATTCCCGGTTTTCGTCGCTACAAAGGGCTTGTAAGAAAAATGCGTGCCTATCCAAATCATGCAAGTAAACATCTCACATTAAAGAACCTAACATGGACCTGATGGATTGAAGGAAGAGTGTACCAAAACATTCTCTATTCTCAACAATACACGTGTAGGTATATGTAGGTAGTTCTTGTCATGAGTAACTCAGCAGTGACTCCTATAGTTCCCGAGTCCGTATCATGGATACACGTATCATATTTACATACTTCATTCGCGAATGAAATATGGATACTATTTGTAAAAATAGAAGATCTTCAACTTGATACGAATAACCTACAAACAGCGGACGGAAATACTCTGATCATGCCGTCAAAATATAAATCTCTCTTTTTCTCTCTCTATCATTGCTTGCCACTATTTATCACACACCCAACCAATTTACCTTTCAGTCGATCTTTTTCCCTTGTTGTATGATTTCAGACTAATGTATAGGCCCTACCTATTGCGGGACCCGTGACAATTCCACGGTTGAGTAATGTCTTTACGATGTGTACCAAACCCAAGCTAGGTATATTTTTACAACTTGCCTTCGAGTCACGTGCGTATTGTGGAACTTTTAACCTAACGTACCTCGTGTAAACTAAGGTTTGCCAATTTTACGGTAATCACATATTGTTTTCTTTTTGTTTACAGATGCATTAAATAGGCAGCAAACACTAACGCACTCCTGGCTTATTTATCAACACGCCGTATTTGTTGTTAAACGTTGAGAGTTTTCTCTAACGTACTATTTTCCCATGACTTTGCTTTAACATCGCAGTCACATATCCTATTACAAGCTGCCTCTATAATTGACGAAAACGGGTAATTACTTCGGTAGTATAATTTTTTTTAAACGAAAAAGGCCATAATATAAAGACTACACCCAGTTCAGCAGTGTATTAGTTTTGAATACAAAGATTTCTATTGAGGCATGACTGTAGCCGTCCCCGATTGTCCCAGCATGCCGCGTCCCCGTCGACACAGTCAACTGTCACATCTGACGGTGTTCGTCATTGTGGCGAGCAGAGCTGTCGCCCTTTTTCGCCACAACGGAACTTTTCCCATCGCTATTCTGTCCTTCCTTTAGATTTTCCCACGACTGTTCCAACTCCCCTACCCATGCCTGCTATATATAGCTCGCCTATAGGCCTCTGCTTTGGCGTTATCCTGCGCCAGTAACTTCCTAATGGCATAATGGTAACACTAGGTGCGGTATATACATTATAATAACCCTATAGGTATGTCTATGTGTCACGATCGAGATGATTGCTACCAAGTACTTGTGCGCTGCGCCGTCAGTGCGCATCAACTTTTTTTTTAATGCATATCACAATCGTGTTGTAAACTTTTAATTGCACATTACAGTTATATTGTCAAATTTTAATTGCACATTACAATTGTTTTGCCAAACTTTCATTGCACATCGGCATTGTTTTGCCAAGGTTTGGTTGCACATCGGCATTGTCTTGTCAAGGTTTGGTTGCACATCGGCATTGTCTTGCCAAGGTTTGGTTGCACAACAGCAATGTTGAGTCAGCTGGGGAATGTTGCAGATGGCCGCAGTTCCTGCTGAGAATGTTAGTTTGTTAGGTTAAGTACCTAGGTTCACTATACTTCCCCGTTTGTTCCGCGAGGTGGGCCGCCGAATTGTGGTCGAATTGTGGTAAGAGATTCGTGCATGGGACTCCTACCTGCTCCCGTAGGGGGGCCGCGGAATGAACCTTCCTCACGGATGTTTCGTTCTTCGCTTTCCTTCTTTTTCCGTTTTTCGTCGCTTGGAGATGCTTCGCACCTGATTTCCTCGCCGGCCAGTAGTAGCGCGCCGAGCCAACTATGACTTTCCGGCAGGAATGCCGAAAACAATATTCTTGCTGGTTAAAGCGTTAATTTTATATACTTCAATGCTTCACTTCCGAGCTTCATTCTTGAATCGCCTCGTTACGTCTAGGGTGGTGAAACATTGAATCTAATGATAATATCACCAATATTTTGAGAAGACGATAAGTGTTGCGTATTGAAGTATACATGATATAAGAAGAATATGGGTGTGCAGTATCTTTTCTGTAGCTGATAGGAAGGTTAACTTGGTAAGTGATGTAACCCCTAAAGTTCATTTACGAAATATGGTGATCCAAATAAAACTTACCACACTTACACAATTA
Organism: Parhyale hawaiensis; assembly: GCA_001587735.2. Classification (NCBI taxonomy): domain Eukaryota; kingdom Metazoa; phylum Arthropoda; class Malacostraca; order Amphipoda; family Hyalidae; genus Parhyale; species Parhyale hawaiensis. The sequence continues at coordinate 125,707 of LQNS02277217.1, read as the reverse complement.
ATTCTCCTTTTATTAGTGAGCGATGAAACCTATATATGAACACGTTAACTGGAATATTCATGGTTTGTGCTATTAAGCAGTAATCTTGCAACAAACGATCGTGGTTAATAATTCTAATGATTCTTCACTACCTACCAGGATTCTAGTGTTAGTCTCTCCCGTCTCACGATTCTCTTCAGTCCTTGTACGCCGTACTTCCTCACTCGACCTTGTGCTATAGAGCGCCCCGCTATCTCCGTTATCTCCTTCTGCTCTAGATTGTATTCATGGACTTGTGTATCGAATGCTGTGGTGGGTACCCTTAGAAGATGAACAGCCGTATGGTTGTGGTATGGTACCCGTAGCATACTGCCACATGAGCTGCCGTATGGTTGTGGTATGGTACCCGTAGCATACTGCCACATGAGCTGCCGTATGGTTGTGGTATGGTACCCGTAGC
>LQNS02277217.1:95404-109283 GCA_001587735.2 Parhyale hawaiensis | reverse complement strand
TGTAATAATTGACAGCTTAATTCAATGGTGCCCATAAGCCCCATTTGCACGCCCCGTTAAGGGTGATAAAGTAGAAACAATTAGCATATTTACCACAAAGTCGCGGGCGCCCTCTGTGTGCGGCGGCTCTTGCGTACCGCTTTTTTGTTCGCATATTCTCTGAATTCACACGCCGGTTTTTTGCCGGTCTTTGTGTTTGTTTCTTTTTACCTTAATAATTGAAGTTGGTGGCCATTTGTCAGTGAATTAATTGTTACTGAAAGTTTTTGTGACTCCTGAGGTTTATGTTGCGCGTGTGCTGCTTTTGAGTGAGACGTGCCCGAGACTGGCTCTCGTTCAGACGTTTTGGAACTTTTACTGGATCCATTTATTTGTATACACTTGTAAAATATTTACGAAACCTGGCTCAATCTATTTTAGTTCAAGGTATAAACTTATATCTATAAATATTTCATGAAATCGTTCCATTTTAGTCGCCGCGCACAATATACTTCTACAAAAATATCTTGTGACTATATTATATTGGTCGATGAACTTTGGCCATAATTTACATTATGTATATATGATCCGTTTTATAAAGTGTGTTGCTTGGTCCATTCATGTTATGTATTGCCTAAAATTTTTCGAATTGCGATGGCACATTCTCTCTCGTGTAAGGTGCTTTTATTTTAAGACTAGTCTTGTTAAATTTTTCTGTCTGGAACGTATTCCTATAGCTATTAGGAATGATGATGATGATGCTGGAACAGCCAGAGCTATTTTGATGCAGTAGATACTTAGTTTATATAGGCTACAAAGAGCGTTACCAGATGCGTTTTCGTGAAGCTTGCGTTTCTATCCTGAAATGTGTAGCCGGGCCCGTTTATGTTATGAGGTTTTTCTTTAGTTATTGTATAAAGTTACTTCTTTCATCAGTTGCGGTTAATTAAAAAATCTCAAGTTTTTCTCAGTAGCGAAGCTTTTAAGGGAAACTCATATACGAGTTCCCCGCAGCTCAGAGCAAAGTGCTTACTAGTACTTTTTTCTGAGCAACTTGTTTTAAAAATTGAGATTTTGCCACTAGAAAGAGTATTATCATTTTTATACATAAATTTTTTAGTTGTTCAATTCATGTTTTACTTTCACAGTGCCTCGTTCTGAGTTTACCAAATGAGCTTTTAAAACCCTGCAGCTTTTTATTTTACTCTTACAGTAGTTATGAAAAGATAATAAATCACAAAACTGTCTTTGCATTCAGCAATAGCGAAGAAATATTTGAAAACGTAAATGATAGGAAATATTTGGAGTGGGACTGTCTGGTACACTGGACTGTCTGGTACACTGGACTGTCTGGTACACTGGACTGTCTGGTACACTGGACTGTCTGGTACACTGGACTGTCTGGTACACTGGACTGTCTGGTACCCTGGACTGTCTGGTACCCTGGACTGTCTGGTACCCTGGACTGTCTGGTACCCTGGACTGTCTGGTACCCTGGACTGTCTGATACCCTGGACTGTCGGGTACCCTGGACTGTCGGGTACCCTGTACTGTCTGGTACACTGGACTTTCTGCGATTGATCCTTCACGTACGTAACTCGAGGACCAGCGTGCTCCACAATCGTATTTTTAAACAATGCCGTTCCTACAAGAAGCGTTTCATTTGGTCCTCTCTTAAATACATAAGCTACCTAGGGTTAAAAATCAGTTTTTTTCTACTATCATTTTGAAACCAAACCAAATCGTCAAGAGTTCGAGCGTTAACCCTTTCTTTCAGGAATGAATTCACTTCTGCCCTAGGAATAAAACTTGATGAAGTTTGGCTCACATGTAGCGGTATGAAGGAAAGGGTTAATTGTGAACCCCACCCAGCTTAACGCAACCCATCCTCCTCGAACCTCAACACTACCTGGTTAATTTGACCCCGGACATGACCTTAGCTCATAACCTAAGGTTACCAGCAAGTACTTGATCCATAACCTCCACCTCACACGTGACTGCCATGCTGATTGCCACGACTGTACCTGTCTGAGGCTGACATGAATGTTTAATTTTAGTCGGCGGTGCTTGTTATTTGGCTCGATGTTATGTTTGACTTGCAAGCATTGTGCCGTTAATTACTTGTGTGATTGTGTGCAGTGCGATGTCTTTGATTAGCAACCATTGTGCCATTAATTATTGTGTGATTGTGTGCAGTGCGATGTCTTTGACTTGGAGCATTGTACCGTTGTTTGTGTGATGTCTTTGACTTACAAGAATTGTGCCGTTAATTACTTGTGTGCAGTGCGTTGTTTTTCCCTTGCAAGAATTGTGTCATGAAGTACTTGTCACCAGTGTGATGGCTCTGACTTATTAGCATTGTGCCATTAATGATGGTGTCCAATGTGAGCTGTTCGATATTTTTAATCTCAGTCTTTTAGTAGGTAGTGCATCCTAATGATATGATTAAATTGTCCCCTTTCAACCTAAGCAGAATGTAAGTTTGATGTGCAAGCCAGCACCCAGATTTTTCCAAGGTCAAATGGACATGTTGACGGCTCCTGTTATATTCTTGATGGAAATAACGTCAGTTTCCTAGGTCCTCTATACCAAGTGGCCTACTCACAGAGCGTCTTGATCTACCTTCGATAGGTACCTAATCTACTGGCACGAGTTCTATATATTGTCTGCCACCGGCACTGTGGAGTCGGGTGGAACAAGCGTGCCTGCGACTCTTGGGTTTATCCCATGTCCGACTCCGACCCCTGGACCCCAAGATGTTGGACTACTACTTTGTAACCCTGTCTACTTACCCTGCCTTAACTCCGCTCCCTCCCTATCTTAACTACCGGTGCTGATAAACGCAATTATTAGGTGCAACCAACACAATATAGTAAACACCGTCGTGTGTTTATTTGTTTATATATTTCTATGTAGCTACCTTTCGTGTCACGCTGTTAACGAAATAGATAGGCGAAAAATAGGCCAGACTGCAGCTTTTGCAAATCGATGACAAGGTTGCAGAACATGGCGAAGGCTGATCCTTATCCCTTTCTCTGAAGACACGTCTTGCTTGAAACACTTCTTGAAATCGGAACAATGTGTATGCAGCTTCTGGAGTCCGATTTTGTAACTTTTTTCTCTCAGGTCACGAGGCGTAAATTCGGCAGATGACCAACGGAGCACTCACGAGATTATGATACTTCACGGGTAGTAGACAACTATTTCGTATTGCTTACCGTCTTTCTCCTCTTCTACAGCAGTATTATCCCTGTTCAGAGGGGATCGCTGAAGCAGATCTTACTATTCCATGTATTCCTGTCCATTACCATGTGTTCCTCCAGCTCCATATCACGCATATCATCCCTCACATTGTCGTTCTCTGACGGTGCGAATTTTCATTGCCCAAAAATTTCAGCACTTCAGTAAACAGATATTTAAGTTCGCAAGACTGTATCTTGGCTACGGAGCGCTTACATGTATACAAACTGGCTGGAGTTACATTAAAGGTTATTGCAGTGTTTTACTCGAGATTTACTTTTGCCTCTCACTATATTGAAGACGCACGTCTAATTAAAAAGGAAGATACGGAACGTCTACGGAGTACGAGACTACTACAGTCTACGAATGGCGAGAGAGATGAATCGTCTATGCCATACAGTCAAGAAAGACTTGAAGCAGAAAGGTAACAGAAGTGAATGAAAGCTGGTGATAAGCGTGAGCAGGAAAATGTGGAAACGGCAATTCATAGAAAAAAGGACCTAAGGTTGACAGCACGACTATGGATGAATTGAGAAAATGAAGCAATTCAGATATGATTCCGCAACGGCCGATATTAATAAAAAAATATCGATTATTGCGTGAATTTTTTCACGCGCGGGTCCGCTAGTTATTATGTAATACCCGACTGAACGCTATTGGTCACCGCTTTCGTATCGCAAGCGGCGAGAAGATATCAAAATAATAATAATTAATTGATAATAATCTCTAAAATTAAAGTGTTAGTTGCATGTTTGTATTGTAAACATGTAACCCGATAATCTGTTTGAACTCGTCAAAGATAACACGTTTCCTTGCACCTTTTGGAGGTAGGTCGGATGAAGTTCCAGTATTAGCACCATTTTTTTTTTTTTTGCGGTTCTCTGACGACGCATTTCAGGTGTTAAACCTCCACATGATAGCATCTTAAAATTGTGTAATGTCCTTAAACTCAGTCTGTATATACCATGTTTGGCATAGAAGCATTGTGTTATTTATTTAATAATACTGTCGCTACTGTAAGTGGCCTCAGAGAAATTCAAGTAATAGCCACATGTGTGCCTTAAAGTTAGGATAGAAAGCCATTATAGCCCAAGTGATCCTAGTCTATTCTGAAATAACATTCCCTGTTCTAACTTGAGCTAATACATATTTTGAGGCAAGCTTTACACTTCACTGAAACTTTATCCTTAACAAAATTCGATTACCATTAGAGTAGCAGGCTCACGTATGCACGCATACGACTTGATAACTGCTGTGTCATGGTCGGCCTACACTAACGCTCGTGTACAATACTGTACTGTAGGTAGTTGTACCATGACCCTGTAGGTAGTTGTACCATGACCCTATAATTGAATCATGATGTCATGTGTGACGTATTTGGCGGCAGTCTGACAGGCTCGTGTTTGTTTCACAATCATAGTGATTTCCAGCTCTAGAACAGGTGACCCATTTGAAATCGTCAAACATAGTTTACTGGAATGACGTTTGTCTTGTAATCACGGAATGATTGATAACTTTCTTGTCTGCCAACGTCATGTGTTTTTTTGATGGTCCAACACAAAGAGGTAAAGCCGTGTTTGCTCTGCAAGCGTCGTACAAACTGCTGTTTGAATGAAAACGGTGACGTAATTTGTCATGTTTTATTATATATATATATATATATATATATAGATATACCGTATATATTATTTCGGTTATTGAACATTATTTTGCGTAAAAAAGCCGATGGTACACTCAAGTTATCAAAATCGCTATTTTGCGTTTACCATTTGAAGACCATGGCGTATTTTCAGTTGTTAAAAATTACTATTGAAAGTTTGATTGGTAGAAGATATTCTTCGAAACGATGATTGTGTTAGCATTAAATACAAATTAGGTTTAAATAACGTCCCACGTGGTCTTAGGGTCGCCTTCCCTGCAGACTTCTTTCGTTTTGCTATTCGCTCTGCTGATAATTTTTGTTCTCTTTTACTCGTCCTTATTTTCCCAAAATCTTGTTCCCCATGCTCGAAATTTTTGTTTTCTTGTACTCTTTTTTTTCTGCACTGCGGCGAATTTCGCAAGTATGGAGGCCTAAACCTGCTTCGTGCCGCAGCTGTGCGATAAATAAATTAACACTAATTTTTTTTTTTGCAGCGATGAATAAAGTATAAAAATGTTAAGCTGCACTTCGTGTGTGGCAGACACTCTACGTTTGCGCAGCGCTAATAATAAATAAATAAATAAAACAAAATAATACGCCTCTTGACGTAAGCATACCGAAGTAATCACGGTAATGAAATATAAAAATGTACCTATTCTTTTTCAACCTAATACATCCACTTGCCCCACCAGTAGCTTCATAATTAGTTTGTACGCATAAAGCAAAGCCTCGAGCTTCATCTGCCCAACCAAATACCTCGGGTGTAGTGAAAAAAATGATATCTCAAAATCTTGTGCTGGAGCCTCTCACCTCGCAACTCTTTTTGTTTTGGAAAGTTACATCAATGGCAGTCACCCTAGTGCACTGCACCGTCACCACTGTACACTACACTGAAACTACAGTGCACTACACTGCCACCACAGTGCACTGCACCGTCACCACTGTACACTACACTGCCACTACAGTGCACTACACTGCCACCACAGTGCACTGCACCGCCGCCACAGTGCACTGCACCGTCACCACTGTACACTACACTGCTACTACAGTGCACTGCACTGCCACTACAGAGCACTGCACCGTCACCACTGTACACTACACTGCCACCACTGTACACTACACTGCCTCCACTGTACACTACACTGCCACCACAGTGCATTGCACTGTCACCATTGTACACTACACTACCACCGCAGTGCACTGCACCGTCACCGCAGTGCACTGCACCGTCACCACAGTGCACTGCACCGCAGTGGAGCCTCCCGCACACTCACCGTTTTTTTGCCCCCACACAGGACCAGTTGAGATCCTGGCCGCCGTTATGCCCGGGGGCGCGCCCCCTCTCTGGGGAATGCTTTGCACCCACCCTCTCTTGCCCCCTCTTGCCCCCCTCAAGCCCATTCGTTTGACCCATTGCTTGTGCCTTCGTATCCTCCTCGGCTTGTGTAGGATCTTCCTACGTCTGATGTACCTTCGCCATCTGGTGTACCTTGTCTACCTGGTGTACCTTATCAACCTGGTGTACCTTGTCTGCCTATAGTGTACCTTATCAACCTGGTGTATATTGTCTGCCTATAGTGTACCTTATCAACCTGGTGTATCTTGTCTGCCTATAGTGTACCTTATCAACCTGGTGTATCTTGTCTGCCTATAGTGTACCTCAGCAACCTGATGTGCCTTGTCTGCCTATAGTGTACCTTGTCTGCCTATAGTGTACCTTATCAACCTGGTGTATCTTGTCTGCCTATAGTGTACCTTATCAACCTGGTGTACCGTATCCACCTGGTGTACCTTGTCTACCCAATGTACCTTATCTACCTAGTGCATCGCATCAGTAACTAGTGCGCCGTATCTATTTGGTGTACCTTATGTATCTCCTGTGAACAGATTTTGTCACTGCTCAGTTTCCATTTAATTGGAGAAATATTGGACAATCGGGGCGAATTTAAATTATTTGTATATATCTTTTACAATATTTGTAATGTATATTTATATTTTTTTACGTATGTTTTCCCTGCGCACAGGGTAAAATAAATTGAATGAGACCTGCTGACTTCGTCGTTAGAAGTTGTCGTGCTTAAAGAACCAGCGTGAAATTGTGGTGGTTGTCATATAATTAAGAACTAGCAATTGACTTTGAGTTGATGTGGGCGTTCATGGCCAGTTTTCTGTCCAGTGATAAATGTGCAAAAGGCCGGAGGTTTGCGGCCTGCGAATGAGACTGAAGTGGCCGCAGGTGCACAGCTCCGACATCAGGACGCCTTCAATATCGCTGTCTTTGTTATAATTTTTAATTTGTTTTTAATTCATTGCAATTTTGCTGGGGTGACCCGAATTTAATTGATCAAAAGATTTAGGCGCGGTTCATCCTCCGTGCCCACTTGGCTTCCTTCCACTTTCAAACTCGTGCTGCTGATGCATTATTTTGTTTTTCTTCTTTCCTGACGTGCTGCTCCCATGCCGCTGATCCTGCGCACGACAGGGATACTACCATGTTTGAAATCCATGGTCAAGACTAGTTCAGCAACGAAGGCACTCTGCAGTTGTTAAGGAGTTCACAGTAGACGTCTGTATCAGCTTACCCCTTGGCTTACGTTGTGTGGTCAGTGATGATATCGCTTTTGATTTCAGTCCAAAACATTACGCCTACGCCGACTTGCTGAGGACACAGATCCGAAATTTGGGATGATGCTTGTCCAGTAACCACCCAGATGACCATCCGTCTGGCCTATCGAGGGTAGCACGACACTCGTCCGTGAATAGAAAACATTATTGGAATCTCTCTTCAGATACCTGTGCGCCCATTTTAGCCTTTTGCTTCAATTGTGATGTTTGTGAAATTGAGGTTCTCTTCGGGGTTGTAATATTTTTCCAGTGTTCTTCGGAGTTTTGTACGTTCAGCCTCATTTATTCCATGGGGTGTTTTTCCCTTCCGAATCTGCAGTTTGCGAAATATCCCGTGTAGATAGTTTCTTCCATTGATCTCCCTTTGGTGTTTTCCTCCCACGAAATATTTGAGGGTTCGATGGTCACGATCATATTTTGATACATTTCTAGCAGACATGCCTGTGCCACGCATGGACGGAATTCTAGCCCGTTCTGCAGCAGCAACGATAACTGTTTAGCCCTGTTTACGCAAGACCATCAACTAGCATAATGAAGCCGGACTGCCCTTCCCCGTGGTTATTGGATAAATGTTGCCTGATCGTAGTATACAAAATTCTAAACTTTAGTGTGAAATATTTCATTTGACTAAATCTAACTTCTTCTTCTTCTAACTACATATTTATGTCAATTATAACGTGCTCATCTCCTTTCTTATTGGATCCCAAAAACATTGTTGTTGGGCGTCGTCATGGCGAACGCAGTGTATCTGCATGTCCCTTCTTCCTTGCTCTGTGAGAGCATGACTACCATTCGTCGCCTTGTCTATTGGTACCTGTGTGTTTATGGCTCTTAATTCTATGCTCTAATTAAATATATTCTGGTAGCTAGTAATTCAAATGGCAGTAGTTCGCTGAGGGCCGGGGCGTGAGCTTCTGTCGCTCTCTGGGAATGGTGGGAATGGCCTTCTTGGCCCATCTACTGCCTGTTGTCATATCTAATTCACTGCTATAGTTAGTTAGTGATGTTCCCATGGCTGTCAATTCAATGCTGCAATCTTCAACTATTTTATTTCTATACTTCGTGATTCACGCCTGCTCATGTATGTAAAGTACATAAACATGTACTGTATTTATTAACATATACCTACTATACGAATCCAAACATATATAGGTACTATATGTACATGCAGTAAACATATACTATACATATGTATGTATAGATATGGCGGTAATAATTAAAGAATTATGGTAATCAGATAGTATAGTGCCCTATTGCTCACGTTGCACACTTAGATTTGTGAGGGAAGACGGACCCCTAAGGGGGGGGGGGAGCGGAGGGGACAGGTGTGTGACCTTCAGCACGGAACCGACTAGAGCTGGCAACCGGGAGTAAATGTCGAAAGAAATAACGAAGAGAGAACAATGACGCAGCTACGCGTGTTGTTGAGTAGGTAGGTAAGATTTGTACAGCGCACCACCAGGGCCGCTGGTTTCCGGAGTACCACCCGTGTACCAAAAATAATAGTTAATTCAAGGACTCGTGCGAGCGCTCTTCAGCGCAGGTACCACGGAGGTACGTGTAGTAATAAGGACCTATATATGTATCTGTGTTGCTGCAGTTTCTCGTTGAGCTGAGCATGTCTCATTGATGTTGCATGTACCTGTACCACGTGCTCCAATGTGGATTCCACAAATCCTGTAAAACGCGTTTACCACTGGTACATGATGATAATACCGCTTGTATAGCATAAATGTGACTGCCATAAGCGTGAGATCCCTGGAAGTAAATAAGCAACACTTCCCTTATAAATTCTACAAAATTTAGACTGTCTTATTTCATAATATCGTCCCTGTAATATTCTGTACAGTGTTGACTACACTGATGTAAACTATGTGACATGATATGCTTCAGACTTTCATTAGAATCAGAATCAATTGCTAAGCGATCACGGAGTGAGGGTGGAACTTGAGCTATGGAAGCACCACGGACTTTGCATCCTCTTCGGTGTGTGATTTGAACGTTTTTCTGACAAAAAAAAAGCCACAACGACGTTTTTTTTTCGAGGAAAAGCTGATAGCGATCAACTTTTGACACTAATTAATATTCATCTGTTTAGATCAAGTTCTCGCAGGTACGAGTATCATTCGTACACCTAAGATACGAGTATTGCTTGTAAGACTATGTTGTGAGTAGCAGTGGTACCTCTATAGGTACGTTCCTTACAAACATTTGGAAGGTAAAATACTTCGAAGGTATGCGTACCTCTGGTACAGCGAAGGTACACCTCCCAAGCGTGTATCTGTGAGCTGAGGGAGCCACAGCGCGACCTTGTTGGCCCGTTGTACTGCACCTCACTTGAGGGGGGAGGGGCTGGGCCTCTGGTGGGAAGGGGGACTGGAGATGCGTGGGGAAGATTTTCCTCTTCTTGTTACCTTCCCCCACTCGTCTTTACCTTTATTGACACTCGTAGTACCACGCCCTGTCTCATCTGCCGCAGGTTTATTTATTTATTTAGTATCGTAAGCTTTATTTTACTTACTTTATTTTTATCTCCTTTTGCTATGAATATGTTTTTTTGCGTGTTAAAACTTTTCTAACATTATTGCAATAAGTTACTTTTTCTAAAGTGCTTCCCTTATTTTCATGAGTATCGATTTAATCCTCTTGTTTTTGTCATGCCCTTTTTGTATTATAAGTCGGTATGTTCCCTCTATGCAATTATTTTTCCCGCACTTCATTCTTTAAAACTTAAGCTATTGTTAAATTTCTCCGGAATTACAAACGGATCATCCTTATGTTTATTTCACATCTCTATCATTTATCTTTCATTTTCTACATTGTTACCCCTTCTCGTGACTTTTAATTTCTTAGATAATTCCTACTATGTCAGCTTTACTTCCATTACTCCTATTTCTTAAGTCATCGTCTTTTTATTCTGCATCGCATCATTCCTCCCTGAAGTATTCCCACAATTCCAGCTCCCCATTCCTCCTCAGGGTAATCCCCTGATCATTCCCACAATTCCAACACCCATGCCTCCCCAGTACAATTTCCCTGGTCATTCCCACAAATCCAGCTCCCCATTCCTCCTCAGGGCTATTCCCCTGATCATTCCCACAATTCCAGCTCCCCATTCCTCCCCACTGCCGCACTTCCTGATCGCGAGGCAGTGCCAGCTCGTCCAGCTCCAGCGCCCCGCATCCTGGATGACAGCCTTATCCTGCTGGGCTCCCTCTTCCTGGACCCCCTCCCCCTTCTTTGGCCTTGGGGGCTCCTACGCCCCCTGTTGCCCCACTGTGCTTGTGTTGCTACTTTTTGTTCTCATGGCACTATGCTTGGTTCCTATGGTAGCTAGTCATATAGTTCTTATGGAACTATAGTAGGTACTGCTTTATTCCTGTGATAACTTGTAATATTTGTTCTTACACAATTATGACCATTTGTGTTCTTTTATATTTCTTATGGCACAAGCTTTATTTCTCATGGTAGCTTCGTTCTCACGAGCGTTTTGTGCTACCTAAGTGAGTGCTTATGGTAGCCAGTCATTTATGTACGATTGTTTTTATGGTACGGAACACTGTTCTGTTCACTTTTTAGGGTGCTTTTTTATGCAATTAGGCCCGGCTGTTTTGGTGCTTTTTGTTCAACTGTACCCTGTTCTTATGCTTTTTTATACAACTTTATTATTCTGTTCTTATGGTAATTTCTATCAGAAATACTCTGTTCTTAATTACGGTACTTTTTATGGCACCATGTGTGCATTCTATTCTTATGGTTACCGTAATGTTTGTTTTTGCCCCGAACTCATTTTCTCGAAGGTAATAACTGTGTCTTTTTCTTATTACTATTTTACTTGTAACGATGAAGCTGCTACATTATCGAGAATTTTACCGCTATTATCTGATGTCCCTCTATAAACGTCAAATAAATGCCTATAATTTTCCGACAGGCTAGTGGCCCGCCCATGAAATGACTGCAGAAAATAATTATTTCGGCGAAACTATCCCTGTCTTTGCTTCTAGCTGTGGTTCTGTTGTGAAGGATAAGAAGCTGCTGTTCAATTTGCATTTAGTGTGCTCAGAACAATTTATCAACCTTTCTATCGACATACTCTATGTCGCTTTTTTCTTCCTTTGTAAGATCGCCTTGGTTGTGGAAACGGAAGCTTAAACTACTCAATACACTCAGAAAAATTTATGAGGTTTTTGAATAGCTGGAACAAAGTGAGTACGGAAACCGAAGTGCCTCGTGTACCCGGATATGTCGCACATATGCGAGAACAATTAACGTCATAACCCCAAAAATGGGAATTTGAGTTATGACAACCATGAGATTGCCATTTACTACCCATGAGAGGGTAGTAAATGACACTATTGCGCCGGCCTAGATGTTACCAACCCTTGGTGTCAACAATAGCATATCTCAGTTCCTATTCAGCCGTCGTGAGGGAAGGGGCTGTGTGTTGTCAAGAAAAACGTCGTATTTTGTTATGGGTCAGTATTCGTGATATTGTAGCTGTTTAATAGTTGGCTGTTGAATATCAAAATCTTCTGTCTTGTAAAATTGCCTTTTTTGAGTTATGACGTTGTTCTCGCATATAAGCGATTTGTGCACTGCAAAGAGTGCTGTCGTAATACCTGCACGCAATCCCGTGTAAGGAAAGGAAACACCTGCTCGTCCAGCACGAAAACTTCAGATTTCGTGCTGGATGATCACGCCGAAACGGGTATTTTTCGTTGCTGCGAAGCAATGGGTGCTGGTTTCGGGACGAAACTTTTTTCGTTGTTTACACTTTTTTTTTAATTCATGTCGCATTGTATCGTGTCCCTTTGCCTTTTATTTTTGGCACGCGCTGCCCTTTTTTTTCCACCTCCCACCCCTGGTGCCGACGCTTGGACTGTGTTACAGCACTTGAGCGATGATTTGTTCGTCGTTGGGTTTTTATGTCATCAAAAAAGCAGTTTTTCTCGCCATTGTGTTGTTGTAGGTGATTAATTGCATACCTATCTTTGGGCTTCTGTGCCGTTAAAAAAAAAAGGACCAAGTACTGAGCTGCCATTGTGAAGTAGTGAGATAGTCCTCTCCCAAAAGAGACACGAGGCGCTGAAAAGTTCGCGAGTATCGAATTTTTGTGCGTCTCGTGCGCTTGCCTCCTAGGTACGTATGCTGTATTCATAAGAGTTGGTTTCAAGCAGCGCAAAACTCTAAAATCTTCGCCTGAAATATTTTCTAAGTTTTGACCATGAACTTTTGCCCACAGTGATGCTCTTTTCAATAACTCATTACCTACAGTACTGAAATTCCAAGCGGTGAATTTCGTGCCGCTGCGCTGTCAGTCCTGTGTTCAGCGAAGAAGAAGAGCTTTTACTACTAAGAAAACTGTTGCCTTAAGTCCGGCACGGCTTGCCGTGCACCGAAGAGCAATCAATACCTGCCAAGTGGAGTGTTCGCCCCGCACAGAAACTGCAGTTTGCGTGTTGGGCCAGCACTCCAAGGCGTGCTGTTCTCGTTGGTACACGTTCTTACAACATGATCATGCCTAGCTTTCGGAATTTTAATTCATTTCATATTTGAAGAGATACGGTATCAGATTCCTTACTACTATGTAGTGACACTTGTTTAATTAAACGAACTTGACGAAAACCCTTTTAAACATTTCCTTGGCACGCCACACAGTTGTGTTTACTGCAACGAGATGAAACACGCAAGCGCTGAAAAGTACGTGTATGGAAAAGGTTCGTCCATTCTATGTTGTGGGGAGCAGCGACCCGAGCGGGACCCTGCTGATTACCATAGCCGTAACTGGACCTTTGGAACGTCATTCATTACAGACCACTTTGCTTCCTTCCTCTTTTATACCCCTGCCGATGTTGTATTCCTCTGTTCTGCCTCTTCTTTCTCGGCTTGCTGTTCCCATGTGTGGGAACGCCCTCGTGCATGGGTTCCCTTTTTCTGTCGACTTACAGCATGTCCATGTTTTTTTTCTCTGTTAGGTTGCCTTTGTGGTGGGAGCTAAGCTTTGAGTTAAAATGTTATATGTTAAACTCATAGTATTATGTTACATGTTAAGTTAGACGTTAAACTGTTAGACGTTAAACTGTTAGATGTTAAAATGTTAGGTGTTAAAATGTTAGATGATAAATTGATAAATGTTAAAATGTTAGATGTTAAAATGTTAAATTGATAAATGTTAAAATGTTAGATGTTAAATTTTGGATGTATGTAATTGCGTCACATATTATACGCAACAATATTGATAACTTGCTAGTGTTTCTCAAAACGTGTTAGGGTTACGAGGTTAAATATTATTTCTGAGTTGCAAGGACTGCCTGGGGCGTATGCGTGGTCGGCTAACTGCACCTTCCTTCTTATCTTACAGGTATGCTGTGTGTGTGGGGACCCCAGAGCTCC
>LQNS02277217.1:79193-95340 GCA_001587735.2 Parhyale hawaiensis | reverse complement strand
GTTAGGGTTACGAGGTTAAATATTATTTCTGAGTTGCAAGGACTGCCTGGGGCGTATGCGTGGTCGGCTAACTGCACCTTCCTTCTTATCTTACAGGTATGCTGTGTGTGTGGGGACCCCAGAGCTCCGCCCCTGCCCCCCTTCCCCCCCACAGGGGAGCCTCGCCCCCTGCCCCGTCTGCGGCCAGTGAGTGTTATCTGATGAATGTGTACCTCGGGCGGTGCGCACCCTGGGGAGACTGGTACAGCTGCTACCTGTACCCTTCCTTTGCTGGATTCTCTGGTGAATGGGCTGGTACAGCTGGTTCCTGTATCTTTGCGCTAGTACAGCTGTGCCGAGGGCATTTCTGCTGCTACAGCAGCAGTATGTACCTCTCTGCTGGTACAGTAGCTTGAAGTACCCTTTCTTTCAGTGTTTCTTTGTACCATGGAACTCGCTGTATCCGCTGATAAAGCTGCTACTTTTCTTACTGTTAATAAGGCTGTATTTTACTAGCTGTGTACCACTGAATACTTGAAGAAATGGTACAGCTGCGGAGATGCAAAGCTTCGTCCGTTTGCTCAGGACCTTGTTTGAACTGTTCAACAAAGCATGCCATGTGTAGAGATGCATTGGTACCTACTTGTGGTATTTGTCCTTGAAGATGTGGTGCTATGCATTAGGTATTTAATTATACAGTAGCGGCGATAGGGGATGGTACCTATCACTTGTTGGCGCTACACTCAGCACTGCTGATATTACCCTCAGCATTGCTGGTATAACCCTCAGCACTGGCAATTTTACCGTCAGCACTGCTGGCACTACCCTCAGCACTGCTGGCAGTACCCTCAACACTGCTGGCACTACCCTCAGCACTGCTGGAACTACCCTCAGCACTGCTGGCACTACCCTCAGCACTGCTAGCGACTGTCAGCGTCCGTCAAGTTGACGGATGACGCTTGCCAGCCCCGACCTGCCAAACTGTCACCATAAAGAAATGGCAGCGCTGGGGAAGCCAGGCGAGACAGTCTCGCCCCTGCCTAGTCCCGCCTGCAGGGGAGAGACCTGTAGGGAGTTCTTTTTTTTTCCAAGTTCTAACAGTTCTTGCAACTTGACTTTCTCGTTACAGATTGCTCTTATTTTTGTCTTTTTTTAAATTCAGTGCCAGATACCTACACACGTTCTTGAGGACCAGGCCTTACGCCTTTGCTTATTGGTACGTCTTTTTTTTCTTTAGTTATTGCAAGCTTGACATGGTTTTGAAAACCAGGCTTTACCATTGTTGAGAAACAACTAAACGGCGTCATCACCTGAACAAAATAAAAGCGTGATTTTGCAGCTAGTCGTGTTCGACAGGTAGTACTACCCAGTTTAGTGACGGGTCGGATGTCATTTTTTCGACATCTGCGGATGCAATTGCGGATGTTTCCATTTTGACATCCGCGTATGCGGATGTCAAAAAAGGTGCGGATGTTCCGTGGATGCGAATATTCGCCCCACCAGTGCCACCACAAAGACACAAACCCTCTTTCACGACGGCAGTTTATACAATACTTGGGGAAAAAAGTTAGATGTTACTTTGTAGACAGGGACAGCGCTTACACACGTTTCAATCCAAATGAGACTTTGCAGCAGTATGGATGAGCTTAGTGTACAGTGATAAACCTGCGCTTCCGCACCTCCTTTGATGTGGATTTTACAGTTCTGACATCCGCGGATGCGATTGCGGATGTTACCATCTTAGCATCCGCGGATGCAGATGCGGATGTCAAAGAAGGTGCGAATGTTCCGCAGATGCGAATATTCGCCCCATTACTAACCCAGTTACTATCACATCATCATCACCACCAGCACCATCATCATCACGATAAGAACAACTCCGCTGATTGACGGTTACCTCACATTTGGTTTTGTTTTAGTCACGTGACTCAGACACTCAAATTAATTGTACGCTCTACTACTACTTGATTTCTTTGTTTATTTGTATTTGGTAATATATTCCGTATTTTTCGTTCTTTCGTACTTCTTTATCCATTCACCAGGCAAGGTTATTTGCGTAATGGTGTACCCGCGAGCTATGAGAAAACCAAATTATGCTTGGTTGTTTTTGGATGAAGCATGTCTTCCTTTCAGGGTTAAATTGACATTCTGTAATTTTAATGTGCTTCAGTATTTGGCACTTTCCTTGTAGTATCAAATATTACAGTTTCATTTGCTATATTGTTTTGTTGTGCCAATCTTACGAGAGATCAGGTCAGGTAAGTATATTCAGAGCTTACATTTTTTTTTAACTATCAACTATTTTACATTGCAGCTCCATGTGATTTATGATGTAGCTTCATTTTTAAGGTGCAAAATAGATTTTCACACCACGAGTGACACTGGGAGATTTTTCGTCGTTCGATTTCCTCCAGAAAATTTCATTAAATTTTTGTGTGGTCTTTGTTTCTTGTTTAAATAAAAAATTAGAACGCTTCAACGTCTGGGAGCGTACAGGAACCAGCTGTAATCGGAAAATTGCCTGAAAGATAAAAACTTGAATATGGTCAACAATAGAGATAAAACCCGTAAGCTACGAACAAAAAATGAAAAATGTGCTTCTGTTTCAAAACTAATACCAGCAAACTGCGACAAGCAAATATATGAAGTATTATCTCACCCTCAAAACTAAAATCATCTTAGTCCGTGCAAAATGCAAAAAAAAAAAATGAAATTACCTCTACCCCGAGGCTAAACTCAGCAAATTTTGCGCAAGATCAAGAAAAAAGGAGAAAAACTTAATTCCCTCAGTCTCAAAACTAAACCCAAATAAATTTCATGGAAAATTCAATAATAATTTAATTGCGTTAGCCCTAAAACTAAAGCCCAGTAAATTACATGCAAAACTAGAGCACTCTATATATAAGAGCGCATGCCTCCGCCAAGAAAGGAAACGTTAACAGAAAAATTCAAATTGGTCCGAAAACTAGGATTTCTTTTATCATCACCAAAATTTGATTATTTCTGCTTTTTGACAGTAAAAAACAGCTGCTTTAGTTGTTCTTGAAGAGACGTTTGCAACTTTTTGAGTTATGTTCAAACATACATTTGGACAAATATTAGTGCAACGTATAAGTGGACCTACCAGTCATCACCAGAATTTGGTTTTGTCTTTCAAAATTTCTACAAATTTCGTCTAGATCCGTTTATAATTTTTTTTACTTATGTCAATAACAGGTATTAAAACAAACATGTGTTGAGACAAACAAATAGACAAACAGATCAACGCAAAAATTTGGCCATTCGCTTCTAGTAACAGCTCCAGCAACTCCTGCAAATTTTACAAAGAACAGTCCATAACATTTTGAGTTATGCTATCGATAAAATAAAATAAATGAACGAATGAATAGATCTTTACCAAAAATTAATCATCTGTTCCTCCTAAAATTCCCTGCAAATTTCGTAAGACTCTGTCCACAACTTTTTGAGTTACCTTGGTAAGAGACACAGGCGGACAAACAGACACAAAGTGACAAATTCGACAAAAACATAACCTCCTTGGCGGAGGTAATTAAATCTAATGAAATTACTTCAGTCCCGAAAATAAATCCGGTAAATTGCATGTCAGGTAAAAACATAAATTGCCTTGACACTAAAACTAAAAACCACAACAACCGCCGCTCCGTCTGAGAGTTTAACAGTTAGCTGAGCGAAATACGCATACATTTGTGTCCGTGTATGCGAGAACGTGGCAATTTTTCCGTTATAATTCGGAAAATTTTCTCTCATTCTCCTGGTCGCTTGCATTTTTTTTTTTTTTCTGCCGACCGCGAAAGCTTCATCGGCGTGAAAGCTCAAAGCGCGGTCGCGCGCCTCGGTGTGAGATGCGTCGTGCGTCATGATGCGTTTGCCGTGCGTCATGATGCGTCTGCCGTGCGTCATGATGCGTCTGCCGTGCATCATGATACGTCTGCCGTGCGTCATGATGCGTCTGCCGTGCGTCATGATGCGTCTGCCGTGCGTCATGATGCGTCTGCCGTGCGTCATGGTGCGTCTGCCGTGCGTTATGATGCGTCTGCCGTGCGTCATGATGCGTCTGCCGTGCGTCATGATGCGTCTGCCGTGCGTCATGATGCGTCTGCCGTGCATCATGATACGTCTGCCGTGCGTCATGATGCGTCTGCTGTGCATCATGATGCGTCTGCGTGCATCATGATGCGTCTGCGTGCATCATGATGCATCTGCTGTGCGTCATGATGCGTCTGTTGCGCGGCATAGCGTAATTTATGTGAACACCGTATTGTTTCTGTATAGTGCGTCAAGATGCGACTGCCTTGCGTCGTTGTATTTTCTGCACCACATTACCTTGCGTCGTGCGTCACAGTTGTTCGTGCTTGCGCCCATCACAGCTGCTGATCCGTGCGCCTTCGCGTGCCCTTCATTGATGTTCTCTGGTGATGTGCGTCATGCGTCAAATGTTGCAGTGTTCTCCGCGCGTCTTACGTCGCATCTCTGCGCCATGCAAATTGACGATTTAGCCGACCGTGAGCCATTGCGTTTAGTTCGTCGTAGCTCGCCATTTTGCGTCATTTGTGCAATTCCTGTGAATCTCGTTTAATGTTTTCTTGTATGTACGGTAAGAGTCAAGATAAATTTATAATTCATTGTCACTTGAAATTTCATATAGCTACATGCTTTAAATTACGCTATCTAATGTTTGTAGTTTTATATGCATATAGGTTGTTTGTTCCGTTATTTAAATGATTATTTTACATTTCGAATCTTATTATTGCCGTTCGCAGTTACCTGACATTAGTGGCTGCTACAAATCCTACAAGCCGCTACTCATGTTTGCTACTAATACCCACTCACGGCTGTTACAAATAGCCACTCATGGCTGCTACGAATAGCCACTCACGGCTGTTACAAATCGCCACTCATGACTACTCCAAAGCACCACTCTTCACTGTTCGCTTTCGCCACTCGCGGTGACGAGTGGCGGTCACAGTGGTCACCAGAGTGGACGTATCCCCTCCTCCCACCCCCTCCCACACTCCTTTCCCCGCTCTTGCCCCCTCCTCCTCTCCGAAGATCATATTTCACCCCTATTCTCACCCACTGTCCTCTTATGCAACAGTTTCAAAACTACTGTCACAAGTAGTACTTACAAAAATAGCAAGATAAAGAAGTTGCAAGTGGTTAAGTGCACTGTGGAGATGACCTGCTGCTGAACATCCTTTTGGCCGCGGAATTCTACCAAAACCACTCTTTGCACTGCGCGTAGCGTGTGTAACACCACCTGGCTCTCAACCGTACGGTAGCTTCATGATTCCCCCTTCTCAAAAAAAAAATTAATTTTAGCAGTGGTCATTAGCATAGGCCTTCGGTACGTCTGTCTTTCGTGCCCACTTTGCTTTCTTCCATTTTCATACTCCTACTTGCCCATGCTTTATTCTGATCTTCCTCTTCTTTCCCGACTTGCTGTTCCTATGCGCGTTGACTCGTGCATGGGTTCCACGTTTCTCTTGACAGTCATTATGTCCTTTCTTTCTTCCTCTCTTTGGATCACAGTGTACTCTGTGGGTAGGGAGGCTTACTATAGAAATATAATACATTTTAGCAGTGGTGACTCGTATCCTCCCAAAACTGTCCATGATGCACTATTTCCCTTTTCCTTCCACTCCGGGAGAATCATAATCTATATGCACCGCTCCATCTTACCTTTTCTTCATTTCTGCTTCTCTCCGTGTACTACTGTTTAGTACGTACCTGTGAAATTCATATAGGTCCAGCTACAGTGTCGATACCGTGTAGCAGTGCGCTATAAAGCACTGCCGATTGCGATACCCTTCACGAGTACACTAAGCTATCGCTGCATTATTTTAGCTCAAAATGTTCCAGCAGAGCAGATTTTGGCGTTAAGAAAAAAAGTACATCGTGTAACACGCAATCGGTGTATTTTATCGTATTTTAGTGCTACCGGTCCATAGCGTCGTTTTGATTGGGAAGCGGGAAATAACTAATGGTACAGAACAACGATCTCTTGCAGCTCTATTCAACGATATTATTTAAAGTAAATACCGATTGGGTTAAGCGCCACATATGCTTCGACGATGCCACGCACGTACTATTAGTGCACCACCTATGTAATGCAGCTGTTAGAAACCGTGTACTATAGTGCAAAGTAGCTACATCCACACTGTACAGTGGCTGCGCAGTCCTGAACAATATTACGTATCAAATTTCCTCTCACCACCGTCGTGTTTTAAATTGGATGACCGACCTTTTTTTTTTTTTGAGGTTTATAGCCCGTAATTGAGGTGCTTACAGAAAAGTACGTTTACACTTCTCGGAAAAAAACCTATTTTGTATGCAGAGCAAATAGTCAAGTAATTTGATGTCGGTTGCAAGTAGTCAATATTGGAGAGAGTAGATACACAATTTTAATGTAGTTATCAATGTTTTTCGTTTGAATTTTTAGATTTGGCGGATGGTTTTTTTCACAATTCGATTGTGTAGTTTATTGTCGTAATTTTACGAGGTTCCAGGTTTTTAGTCTTTGTTCGGTTAACAATATTTCTTATATTAGGTTTGACGGCTTGGGGAATATGATAATATTTTAGTTCTTTTGAGTTTGGGATAATTTTTTTTTCTCGATTTTCAGTTAGTTTCGCTTAGGCGATATTGGCAAGTTTCGTGTGTTTGAATTTTTTGTTTCGGTGATGATTCCCGTCTTCACAAGTTGAATTCCTGGACAGGGCTAATTTTCTCGCTGTTACGTTGATCTTTTTTAAAAATTAATGGTAATTTTCATATTCTGATTTTCTTGTTTCGGTTACAGTTTTTATTTTTAACTTATGATTATTTCCACGATTATCGTAGTATTTTGGATTTCACTTTTTGGCTTTGGTGGACACTTCTTTATATTTTGCTAACTCTTCAGGTGACTCTTTGTGAAATGGTGTAAAATTCTATGGATTGTTATTTTTTCCACGGAACATTTCCAGCACTTAGAGCAACACCAGGTTTTTGTCCCCATTATCGTAATTATTTCAGTGATCTAGCCATTGAAATCCCTTGAATCATGTACATAGATGTCTATATGTAGCCACTCATGGCTGCTATGTGCCATGGCTGCTTGTACATGGCTGCTATGTACATTGTAATTTACATAGATGCCGATGTACATAGATATGGTATATTTAGCTATATGCGGCCCTGTTTGAAAGTGTTCGATTATTTTGCTACGCAAATACGTGCACGGCGCTTCATTCAATTGTAGAGTCTACCTAGATCTCACCGATATCTCTATGTATAGTCAGCGTCTGGTACGTCTCTTCCCGACTTATCTAGTCGCACCTAGACTAATGGTTAACCCTTTACCGAGAGGCTGAAAAGCGTTCTGATATAGACATAGCATTGTAGAAGTAACCCTATATGCCCACTTGCAAAGTTAAGGACCTAAATGATATTGCTTCTGAAAAGAGTTTTCAGCGTTCATCCTCGGTAACCTTATTTTCTGCTTAAACAGTCTTCTAAGCTACTAGTCTTCCTTTTTTTATTCTCCTCTTTATTCTTTGACGCCGCAGGCAGCTGTTAGCGATTTGTACCTAGCGTTTGCGATGATTTTTTTTTTTTTTGGGTGCAATCGTGGGATTTATCTTCCGCCGATCTTCTGATGCTCTTCTCAGCGCTCGCCAGCGGGCGCGGTCTGATGATCGTGTAATCGTCTAGTTACGCCAGACTAGTCTAGAGCATGGGTGTGGATCCTGTTACCATAGGTATGACTGAACAGGGATCTGGATTCTATTGCCTAGGTAGACTATATACTGGATTTAAACTTTAGTAACGCTGGAGCATGGATCTAGATCCTGCTACCTATGTATGATAGAGCATGAATCGGGATCTTATTGCCTAGAGCAACTAAATAGTTAATCTAATTCCAATTGCCTAGGGATCTGGGCTCTGTACTTTTGTTTTGTGCTCAAGACTTTAAGTACGTCCAGTGTTGTACTGCAACCGTATCTTTGCGCTTACTGATATATACTGTAGCTGTACTCAATGGTCTACTTGCCTACTGCACCTGGCCCTCAGGGGTATATTCTGGCGGGCCTTTCCCTGCCAGAATATATTTGGGCCTCACGAACCAAAAGGTATCTAGTGGCTTCTCCGCAAGAGATGTTGCTGCTGGCCACAGTTCCTGCTGACGAGGTTAGTTTTGTAAAGTTAAGTAGGGGTAGGCTCTCAATACTTCCCCTACTGTTTCGGGAAATGGACCGCTGATCTAGGTAGCCGACCTATTCCCACTAGACTTCTACCTTCTTTTTTTTCGTTTCCTTCCCCTGTACGGCGTTGCTGAGCGAAAGCGTTCAGCCGTGCCCAGGGGTTGGAGATGCACAACTTGCGTCTTTTTCCTGTCAGTAGCGCACTGGGGCCGGATGCACAAACGCCTTGTAAAGTTACGGTAACGTAAACTGTACAGTTCCTTGAACTTGAAGTACCAATATCGCGGATCAGATTTTGTCACTTTCTTATACTGGATCTTCAAAAAGTTATGATTAAAATGGTTTGAACCTCCAAATGATGCATACCTAAATTATAGACTCTCAGATTTTAAATCGAGCGGTAAAAATGTAAAACTCCAGCAATTCCATGTTTACATTCGTGCCTGCAGCTGTACAGTTACGATGCTTGTAACTTTACAAGGTGTTTGAACATCTGGCTCCTGACCACTTAGAATCTTAGACTTCCCGACAGAAAAGCCGAGACAAAAATCATTGATAATTTGAAACGAGACATACCTCGCGTACTAATACAGCACGAGCTTGTGTTAAACCACAGGAATAGTTCGGCGCTATATAGACATTGTGTCCCTGATGCGCTAGTAAAGTTTGTACTCTTACCACACCTGTACTCATTGAACTACTTGTTATTGTAGCTGCACCAACCAGTCCGCTGCTATCTGTACTTCAGCTGTTCCCAGGCTCCACACCACAAGAAGTGCACAGTGCACCACAGCACACACGGCACATGAGCACCGCGGTGCAGTGCACAGCAGCAGCAGCAGTTACACAGACTCTCCCTCCCCCCCCCTTCTAACTGCTCCCAATTGACTGCTTGCTTGCAAAAAAGAGGCAATTTTGGACCATCGTGGGCGCCATTTTTGTGCATGATTGCTAATTGTGGCGGCGGCCGACACGGCACCGACTGGCCCGCCTGCAATTTCAGGCATATTTTTCTGCGGCTGAAGGTCGGCCCGCGCAGGGTGGCGTGGTAAGCGGCAGTTTCAGCCGGGGTTTTTTGTAACAGTCGAATCTGAAGTTTCAATCGCTTCCCGCTTTTTCCGGTATCTCAGCCGGACCCAATTTTGCCGGGTAGTCAGAGACGCCATTTTCCAGGCATTCCAACCGCTCACTATTTTGCCGGTAATGTAGCTGGACGCCGGTTTATCCGTAGTTTTGCGGATTGTCATTTAACCGGCATATCAATCGGATGCATTTTGCCACCATTTCAGCCCCACGCCGTTTATCGGAATCTCAGCCGGACGCCGCGTACTGGCACTTCAGCCGAAGGCCGCTTGACGGCATTTCAAGCCGACGTCATTAGCCACGCGCCACTTTCCCGGTATTTCAGCCACGCACTAGCTAGCCGGTATTTCAGCCACAATGCAGTTTATCTTCATTTCAGCCACACTCCAGTTTACCGGCATTTCAGCCACATGCCAGTTTACCGGCATGTCAGCCACACGCACGCCAGTTTGCCGGCATTGCACCTGCTACCGTGTACCAAATGCTAGATAGCACCTACGTTTAACTAGCCTATCAATTTTTTATACTTGAACCCCAAACCCTAACATGAGCAAATGAAGGGTATCAGTGCGAATTATTTTCCGCCGTTCTTTGCCGGCCAAGAATTCTTATTATTCTATCATGGCAATAACTATAGTTGCTGATGCCATAGCATGAAAAGTGGGAGGACCAGCCGCTCCGTACTTTTTTCTTTAGGTTGCCGGACATGCTACATGTCCCTTTCGTTTCCCTCTTTCGCCTTTAGAAACTTTTCACCAGCATATATGACTGGCTACAACAATAAAATATATGTATTTATTTGTGTATCTGCCTATATTGTCAATCTGCTTCCAAGCAGTTACACTGAGCTTATCGTACAACCAGTTTATTTGTATCTAGGATATGCTAGTGGGGCACGTAACATTCAAGTCGGGGACCAAGCTGGCAGCCGATGCATAACCGAATTGTCACAACGGGCGTAAAGAAAGAAAAACCGTCCGCGCTATTTCTTCGCCGTCTTTTTCGACGGCGGGCTTGTGAGTATGTAGTAGTAGTAATTATATTGAGGCGATGGCGCTGCGTCGGAGAAGTACGGCTATCCGGCTACCTGCCCAGGGGAGGTGCGGGGGGGGGGGTTTGTTAGGTTTCGGGAAAATGGGAATGAGAGTAGACAAGGTCTTGGAAGGGAAACTGGAATCAGAAATGGGAATGAGAGTAGACAAGGTCTTGAAAGGGAAAATGGAATGAGAGATGACAGTAGAAAGGTTTGTGGAAGGGTCAAATAGCATGACAGTAGAGAGGACTGTAGAAATGAAGATGGAATGAGAGGAGAGAGGACTGTAATCAGGGAAAATAGGAATGAGAATTGGGAGAAGTGCGGGCAGAGAAATGGATAGGATGAAAGAAATCGGAATGAAGAAATTAGAATTGTTAAGATTATGGAAGGGGAAATAAATGACTTCAAGAAATAGCAGTGCAGGATAATATGAAAGAAGAATATATAATAGATGGAAGGGAACTATGAACGAGACCGAGGAGTGTTGAGAAATGGAAAATAAGAATCGAGAGTAATTACATAATCATAATAGAACCATACAAGTACTATTATCGAGAGAAAAATTTACGTGTTTCAGAAGGTATGTTGCCGTCACTCCTCTAAGAACAGCGAGACGAGCAGTAAATCTGCGAGACTCGTGGAAGAATATCAATACGAGAAGCAAGCAGAAATAACAGTGAGAACAGTCGTGACAGCTTTCGGAAAAATAACCCGTAATGTGAAGAAACAGAAAGTACAGAAGAACAGTGGTGAGAACTACGGTAAGTAACCTCAAAGTGAAGTAGAGAGAGAGTGCGGTGATAAGACAAGAGGTGCACCTGTGGAGGAGCCGCCCAGGTAAGGGGAGCACTTGATTACCTCGGCGGCCGGTGTGTGCTCCTGCGCTCAGATAAGCCGTGCCCTCTTCTGCGCTCCTGATAAGCCCACCGCTGATGATAACAGTGCTTCTGATAACAGCCTCTTCGATCGTCGTGGGAGGTCATGGTGTACCGGTGCTGCACCGGTGTTGTACCAGTGCTGTAGGAAGGCTGCCTTAGTTCACAATTTCCCATGGCTGCCACGACCCATAGCGATCAATTTCCCCAAGCACGATCCTGCAACAAGCGGATCCTGGGATGAAGTTCAGCAGCGCTGGGTCCAGCTAGGAGGTCCCGCCGCACAGCCCAGACTTTCTCTCCTCGTCCTGCTGGGCTGCCCACTCCTGCTCAGCAGCACGCAGCCTCTCCCCCCTCGCCCTCTCCTACTCTCCTTTAGTCTACTTTCCTCCCCTCCATATCATCCGATTTATTCTTTCCATTCGTCATTAGTCTCGTTATTTACCGTCTGTTATCAAATTCATGCTCAATCTTCTCATTTCTTTGTCCTGTGTTCATACTACCGTCTTTCTTTTTTCTTTCTTTCTTTCTTATCGCATAATTATTTCTCTTCAGTCTGCTTTATTCTTCCTTTTTATCCATCTTCATTTTCCTATTTCCTCTCTTTCCCTATCCTACCCTCTTCCTCCTTGTTGATATGTTTATCTGCTTTTCTACTAAATTTATCTTACAATTGTTCCAATTTAGTCTCTGTTTGTATCGCCCGCCGGGCTCCTACACCCCTTACCTCTCTGAAAAGGGGGCTGGCCCCCAGATCCCCACTGTGTGGACACCCGGCGACTGGAGCGTGAAGGGGGGCAGGGGTTATGTTAGAGAAGGGGGGCAGGGGGGAGGTGGGACCGTGCAAAGCAAACTTCAAACGTGCGAGAGCTGACGCTTTGGGTGTCGTGGGGGGAACGGGAGGAGGAGAGGGTGCGTGGGGGGAGGGGCTCAGGTGTAGAGATCTCGAGTTCTGTCCCAAACAGCTAGCAAAGAAAAACGTGAAGTCGACTAAATAGACTAGAATCCGTGCCGAAATGCACTATATATACTTGCAGTATATGTATTATAATATGTATATAAAATTACGCATACGATTCTGTTTTAATAGTGAGGTACTCTTGTATCAAGTTAGGTACCTTGTAGGTACACCTGTCATAAGTATAAATTATTATACCATCCCAGAGCGACCCGGTAGGTTACTGTAGCCATTAACTAGGCCTTCGGCACGTCCCTCTTTCGTGCCCACTTTGCTGCCTTCCATGTTCATGCTCCTACTGATGATTCTGTGTTCTGTTCTTCCTCTTCTTTCCTCGACTTGTTCTCATGCGCAATCATCCTGTGTGGGAACACCCTCATGCATGGGTTCTCTGCTTCTATCGACTTACTGCATGACCCTTGTTCTTTCCTCTGTTGTATCGCCTTTTCGTGGAAACACAGGCTCAACCCTCTGACTACAACCAATTACATCTGACTCAAGTTGCGTTTTTGACTATCAATGCAAAACTGCGATCGGCTATGCATTAGCGCAGTCGAATTTGGATAAGAATTTTGTTTGCAGAGAACGGCTTTTAAAAACGCTTGAAATTGTGAAAAAAAAAACAGTCGCATCTGCAGAGAACGGCCCCAAAACAGTTTAAGATTATAAAAAAAAATAATAGTGTATGGTTTGTAGCGAACGATCTTCAAAAACAATTAAAATTATGTAAAAGAATTGCATTCGCTTAGACAGCCCTCAGCTTATTAAAAACGGAATTTCGTTAAAAAAATATCTTGTATATCGCTTCAAATTTGTCAACATAGAATTGTTGATTGGCAGAATTAATTTCATAAAAGAATCGCAATGATTAAAAAATACTTTTACCTGTGCAAAATACAGTAAAGCTGAAAGCACTGTGATATTATACTAAAAAAAAAAAATCACGTCTTGGGAGGAGAACGGACTTCAAGAGACCTTTCTGTTCTTTTTGTTTGTATGTATATTTTTTTCCAGTGAAGCATGCACGAGAGCCTGTGTGTGTGTAGTACGACCTGAGCTGGAGGATGTTAGATATGCTGAGTCATCATTTGCTGACTCGTGCTGGCGCTCTGTCTGTCGCTGCTTCTTACTGCCGCCCTTTGCTGCCTTACTACAATGCTCTACTTTTATTGAAGTGTTACCATCGTCGTTCTTGTGCTGCTAATTTAATTTTTTTGTTGTCGTTTTTCACTGCTACGCGAAAGCAGGCCTGTATTGGGGATGCTGTGGAGTTTTACTCGTGTGTCCGCTTCTTCGAGCATTGTCTGTTCGGAACTTAGTGCATCTGTAACATTGTCATGTAGGTTGTGCTACGGTGCAGGCTCTGTGTTTCCGCATTGTCTCTACTTTTTATGTGGCAGTCGGCAGCTGTTACTTCCGACCTTTGCTATGTAACCATAAATTTTTGTTATGTAACCATAAATTTTTGCTATGTAACCATAAATTTTTGCTATCTAACCATCGCAATTTACTTGTATTTAAGCTGTGCTACCATATTGATATTGCATTGGTTATCTTAAATTTGATACGTTTTAGTCTATAATATTATATAGATACATAATTGTTACACTGTGTTATATTTTGTTTGTTTATTTTTATTTTTTATATTAAGCGATGCACCATTTTGTTTTGTCTTTCTTTCTTTTATTATAATTGTTTTGCTCAACCTGCTGTATTTTTTAACCTCGAATTCAATGGAAATGCACTACACGTCCGCTGGTGTTAGTGTAGCTCCGAAAGTTACTAGTTACCCAACTCATCAAAGCCCAGTACTATCCTGAGTTCTTACCCTATCTATAATATTATTCTGCTGCTGGTTTCATTCATACGTCCATACATCCCTCCGTCCGCGTGCACGTTACCTACACTTTCAAAACAGGCAAAGGGGAGAAAAAAATAGAGTATCGTTTTTTATAAGGGCCCGGGAATAAAAGTGATCTGTTGGTGACAAGCGGCTAATCCTTACAGGTGTATTGATTCAGAATATACGTTCCCACTATCTGACTTGGAATATACATTCCCACTTTCGTAGCCACACCAGATACGGGTCCGGATACCAATGAAGAAGAAAATTCTCCTATCTGAAATTGTCTCAGATCATTCCCAATGGTCTCTTCCCAGTCCGTATTGTGGAAAAGGAAATTCTCGTGTCTAAAATTGTCACAGGTCATTCCCAATAGTCTCTTCCCAGTCCGTATAGTGGGCAACTGGCGTTATCGTACGCCTGGTATCGGTATTTAAATGCTGACACTTTCATATTTGTTTAAGTTAGATCGAGATACATGATGTCTTCCTTAAACCCTCTGTGGGAGGGATTCCCTAAGTTCGAATTTCTACGTACCCCCAGTGAAAACGAATTGAATCAACCGTTCCCCTGCCATTAAAATGGAAGCAGCTTAGTAGATTGTGTTCTGGATGACTACAGTAAATTTTGAACGTAGATATTTATAGCGTAATATCATTTAGTTAATAGAGTAGAATAAGAAAGGAAGCATTGCACCATACGCTAATCATATCATTATATACGTGATCTCCCTGCTAATCGCATTCAGGAAATTTTTACTTTCAACTGTCACTGCTTACATTGCATTATATATAGTTATCTTATGCTTCCATCATCATTATTAAAAAAAATAACGTTTTAAATGACGAACAAACAATATTAATGGGTAACTCTGTCGTAATTAAGCTTTCAAAATTTTTAAAATATGATGTAATAGTTCAATAAAATCTACATTTTCTCGCTTATCAATTTAAGTTACGAATCTGTATGACCAAGGCTACAAAAGCAATAAATTACAGTCCTAGAAGCTTCAGACGTCATGAAGCAGGGGACCGAGAGTGAACCAACGGGAGTCCGTGGGGGTTCATATGCATCCCAATAATTAAGCAATATTGCTGTGTGATCGCCTGACGGCTGAAGGGTTACATGGTTTAGCCTATATGATTGCTAACTACGTATATTTACCGTTTATGATGTTTTTACGAGAAAGGCAATATACTACGGAGTCTTAGTCTTCCGTTCTCAATATGAATATCACTTATGGATATATCTTGCCCTCCCTGCAGCAATAACACTGTATTGGTGCCTACGTATCTCATTTGACAAATAGTACAGAAGAATGTTAGCCCCTTTTAGCCGTCAATGTACCTATTTTGAAATGCACAGAAATGTAAAATTGTAAACTTGTGAACCAGGTAACACCAGGCTGTGTTACTGTACTACATAAATTATTTCTCCGTCGGAATGCAATCTGACCAAGAAGCCTTCTTGCAAAATGGCACAGATGCCACAAAAAAAAAAAAAACAGAGTTAAGAAGTTGCCGGCGACAATTTGCGAAGCACTGAATAACTGAACCTTTTATAGATACTCTCAGGTTGGATTACTTTTTTTGTGGAGTGTGTCGGTCATATTTGGAATATAAAAAAAAATTATAACGTAACTTTTTACAAGACAAGTGACCATATATGGTTACTTCTACAATTCAATTCCTGCCAAACGTTTTTCAGCTAGCCGACAGAAGATGAACTCTCCCTTCAAAGTGCGATGGTAATGGGATAATAATGCACTGTTCTATTTCTCTACTCCCTTCTCACTCCATCCGTTACGTCCGTAACGAAAACAAGCCGATAAATCTGGCGGTCGCTGTTATGTAGAGCTGTAACAGGTCGTGACGTATATACAGCTGCAGTGGCGTGTGACAGAGTAGCGCCGTGCAGCTGTTTCCAGTGCTCTGCTCCCGGCTTTGTTGCCATGGCAACCGCTGTGTTCGCTACGCCCTCACTCCTACGGCCCTCTTGTGTCGTACTTACGAGTGTCCTAGCTACGAGTGTCCTAGCTACGAGTGTCCTAGCTACGAGTGTCCTAGCTGCGAGTGTCCTAGCTGCGAGTGTCCTAGCTGCGAGTGTCCTAGCTGCGAGTGTCCTAGCTGCGAGTGTCCTAGCTGCGAGTGTCCTAGCTGCGAGTGTCCT
>LQNS02277217.1:59215-69355 GCA_001587735.2 Parhyale hawaiensis | reverse complement strand
GGCGGCCTGGTAGGCCCTGGCGTACCGGCGGCCGCTAATGCCCAGCGTTACTCTGTTGCTCGTTTTTGTATTATTTACACGGTTTTGCGTAAAATTCCTTCTGTGCTGATGCGGTGGGCTGTTAAATGCTGGCAGGTTGTTCATGTGGAGGTGTTCCGGAGTTGCTAGGCGTCCGAGTTCCTTGCTATTCCCTCTTTGAATCGCTGCTGTTCCGCGGGTGGAGTCCCTGTGCTATTTTCCTGTTAACGTATTCACTGATCTGTGACCTACACACCGTATTGCAGGTAGAATAGCTTTTATTAGTACTCATTTCTTTCGGATAATTTTTGAGTTGTAATAAAGTATGTATTTACATCTTTCTCCGTCATTTGAACCTCATTTGGAGCGGCGAAGCTGGAAAAAAATCACCCGCCGAGGAAATCAAATTGCTATTTCAGCTTAAAAAAAAGTAAAGGATAAAAAGTAGCGCTGCCTCCCCGCTACAAGGACCAGAAACGGAACGGGGAAGACAAAGTCAGGGCCAGAGACGGAACGGGGAAGACAAAGTCAGGGCCAGAGACGGAACGGGGAAGACAAAGTCAGGGCCAGAGACGGAACGGGGAAGACAAAGTCAGGGCCAGAGACGGAACGGGGAAGACAAAGTCAGGACCAGAAACGGAACGGGGAAGACAAAGTCAGGGCCAGAGACGGAACGGGGAAGACAAAGTCAGGACCAGAGACGGAACGGGGAAGACAAAGTAAGGACCAGAGATGGAACGGGAAAATACAAATGAAGTCAGGACAAGAGATGGAAGAAGGGCAGACAAAGTCGGGATAAAAGTTGGAACGGAAAACACACGACGTCAGGATCAATGAGAAATCGAAGGAGAGACGAAAGACGAAGTATTGATAAAAGACGAAACGGAGGAAGAGAGAAGTCAATAAGAAATGCTCGAGGAGAAACGAAACCAGGTTGAGAAATTAAATGTGGGCAGGCTGAAGAGTGTGGATACAGAAGACGAACGAGGCGAAAAAAAAGGTAGTGACGAGAGAACTAAATCAGTCCAGACACCAAGGACGCGCCGACGAGTGAGAGAGACGAGCGTCTCTAATTCTGCTACTGTGGTAATTACATTAATTCTTTTCACTTTCCGGGGACGAGTTCGTCCCACTGAAGCTTTGCTCACAAACATCCTAATGATTTTTATGCCGGATCCACATCATGCTGTCGCACACTCAACCTGACGAGCGGATGGACAGCTCGTACATCGTTTATTGTACCGTATCCACGCTACCGACGACTGGGACGACGCGTAAGCTGAACGTCGAATTGCAAGTTGAGCGTGCGATTGTATAAGTGTAGCGCCGCAACAACTAATGGTCGGATGGCCACCCTGATATCTTAATACTGCTGAACATTGAGTGCTGTTCCATGCGTTTTAATCATGTGTGGGAACACCCTCTTGCATGGGTTCCTCGTCGCTGTTGATATTCTTCACGTCCCTTTTTTCTTCCTCTGTTTGATTGCCGTTATAGTGAAAAACGAAGACGAAAACCGTTGTTTCCATAAGATGCTTGTCACATAATTAACATACACAGTAGTCTAATAAATAAGTAAAGGAGTAGTTATCGCTGACTTTCGACTAGTTTTTCCCTTAAAATCATTATAGTGTGTCTACTAGATGATACAATCTTTCTTCGCGTAATATTTATTTTAAGCTTTGTCTGCTAGTTTTTCCATATAATCACAAAAAGTACCGGTACAGTAGCCGGGGTTATATGACAACCAACTAAACGTGCTTTCCACGTAATCGTCTGAATGCGTTGCTGTGTCCGTTTCTATGGCAAAAGTGGGAACAGCTGCTCAATGTGCTAATCGCTAGAGATTAGGTGAGATATCTGGAACTTTTGTGACACTACTAGTTAGTTAAGCCCGCTCACTTGGCAGCTAACATTCGACTAAATCTTGTGATAAACACAATGAATAAAGTACTAGAAGGAGTAACTGAGAGAATACTTAAAAAAATCCGAGGGGGCTCGTGTAGGTTACCTTAGCCATTAGCTAGGCCTTCGGGACGTCTGTCTTTCATGCCCATTTTGCTTCCTTCTGATATGATGCTCCTAATTGCTCATGCTTTATTCTGTTTTTCTCTTTGTTTCCCAGCTTGCTGTTCCCATGCGCGTTGATCCTGTGTGGGAACACCTTCGTGTATGGGTTCTCAGTTTCTATCGGCATACTATATGTCCCTTATTCTTTCATCTGTGACATCGTTCCGCTCGGAAACGGAGGCTTAAACTTTCTGACTATAATTAACGATACTTCTTTAAACAAATGACTGTCGTGAGAACCCGTCTTTATCGAGCTATTTGGTTTCCAGAAGCTAGAACCGATATCGTAAACACGTCGGAACCTCCCAGCTCTCTACCCATCAAGTCCGGACCGACAGGCACACCTATATACACACACACAGACAATGAAAACTAGACATCTTCGCTGATATTCTACGTGTGGCTGTAATAAAAGTCTCGTTAGGTGAGAATGGACCGAATAAGTTTGCTTTAATAAAATATTGCCAATCGCACTTCACCTTTGCGTGAGTTTAGCGAACAGAAAGTAAGTAATTTATTATTCTGCCTATCCAAACTTTATTATAAAGATATATAATAGTTCTAGAGTAAATGCTAATTCATACTTTTAACAGATATATTATCTAATAATAATTATAAATTAAATTATTAATATGGTCGTGTTGTACCTCGTGCGGATCTTGTGCCCATTATTTAAAAGTGTAATAATTATTTGAATTTCATAAATATTAAAGTCTAACATTAAATAATATTTATTATATATGAACACCTCACTGTAAATTATTTGTATTAAATATTAAACTGTAACATTAAATTATTCTTATTGAATATTAAAGCGTAGAATTAAGTTTTACAAGTTAAATTTAACCTTTGAAAAAACACGTGCTACAAAATGTGAATTTTATGCCTTTGTCATAACAGAAAACTATTTGGCAAAATACTGACTCTTGTATAAAATCATTCAGGTAACTTACACAGAAGTTAATGTAGCCTATTGACTGCATACAAAACCTTCTTACGCATGCGTGCGAGTGCTACAAATGAAAGATAAACTTGTGCGTACAATGTTTAGATGGTTAAACTGAAATATAATAATAATAGTACCATGTGTAGTACATGCGAAGAATCGTCATAGTATCTTTTTTGACTACGTGAAATTCAGGCGTAATATGTGCGCCTATAAATTTGTAGGGCGCCTACGTAATTTAGATAACTGAACCTAGCCAAACCTATTCTTAACTAGCCACTCTTAATTTAACCTAAGCAAACACCTACCGCACTTTGCGATAGGTCGCAAACTGTACTAAATTCGTTTCTTTTTTCTCAGAACCAAACTGTTTGTTGATGATGCGACTGCTTAATGTATTTTTCTCGATGTGCTTAGCACAACAATATTACGCTTAGATTATAGCAGTCAAAGGGAAAATTTGTACCCTGTATTCGCTTCCCTATCAGAATTTAGGGCCGCTCCAGAAGCTACAGCATTATCGCAAACCAGCTTCGGGGGCGGTCAACAAGCCTGTCGGGGTCTTCAGGTCAAAGCGATGGGGGGGGGGAGGGGTGGGGGTCCATGCAAAGGACCTCCGGCTGTTTATGTCGTCTCGTCGATCCGCGATACGCGGCTGGATCCGTGCGATAACCGCAGATCAGAGCTGGGACCGAGAGCACCAGATCGTCGTGATATTGCCCAGGTCCATGTGCGGGATCTGCTCTAAAACGCCAGGGATCCGGGCTCGACTGGATCATCCCGACCAGCATATGCAGGCAGACGGAAATACCTGCAGGCCCTCTTGTATTGTGCAGTTTTATTATTAAAATTCATAATTCTTACTTCTAGGTACTCGAAATTATATGCATTGTTAATCAGTAGTACATAATTATATCGAGGAGGATATATAAGCTGCATAACACCAGTACAGAGGTCTGCCTATATATAGGAGGTGTGGGTGTTGGTATAGGCTATGAGATTGATTGGTTGCGTGATGTGTGCAAACTCGTCCTGGACGAGTCGTGTCTACCAGAAGTTCGAGTACTCGGTACAAAGACGACGGCGACTTAAACTGAGCCCATTAAACTTGACTTATCCGGAACTTGAGAGAGGAGCTTCGGTTTCGCCAGAAGCTCGATCGAACCGGGCTGTTAACCAATACACCTGGCTGACGTTCCAAATAATGCAAGTCTGGTCGCCTCAACTGTATTAAGTTTCGCTCTCAAGCACATCCTGCCTTCATTCCCAATCACCTTCATGCGTTTTTCATATCTGTTTGGGTTGAATATTTGAGATTCCTTTCTTTCAGCTGCTTTGTTCTCACTTCCTACTTCCCTTGTTTCACCCTTACCTCTCCCTTCCCATCTCATCGCCCTTCTCATTCTTCCCTCTTTTTTCTTTATTTTTAGTCTGTCTTTTCTTCACGCCTCCCTTCTCTTTCATTCTCGCGCAATGCTTTTCTCTTCTCTCACCCGCACTTCTTCCTTCTTGCCTCTTCTCCCCCTCCGCCTCCTCTTCCTCCTCCCGGTCCTCTTCGCCCCGCGGGTGCAGTAATCTCTCCGTGCGCCTCTGACAGCCGTCACGCCACCGCCGTGTTAGTCGTGACAGCCGTACGGACACCCCAGGCCTCCTTTGCTGCTGCTCTTGCTTCTTGCTCTGCTACGGCTGTTGTGGCCGTAATGTGCGGCTGTTTCAGCCCTACCCTGTGGCTGTTTTGCCGTGACATGCGGCTGTTACTTACGGCTGTACGATGCGGTTATTACGGCTATGCACTGCAGATGTTCCAGCCGTGCACTGCAGCTGTTACGGCCGTAATCTGCAGCTGTTACGGCCTTAATCTGCAGCTCTTACGGGCGTAACTTGCGACGGTCGCCACCTTCATCTTCTTCAGTAACTGCTACTATTCTACTATCATTAGTAGAATTGATCCGCGTAGACAACTAGCACGCTATGCAAAGGAATAACAAGAGCACTCTGAGAGCGCATACCTCCGCCAAGCAAGGCAATGTTAATGAAGCTTACAAATTAGCCTTGAAATAAGGATTTCCTTTT
Organism: Parhyale hawaiensis; assembly: GCA_001587735.2. NCBI lineage: Eukaryota > Metazoa > Arthropoda > Malacostraca > Amphipoda > Hyalidae > Parhyale > Parhyale hawaiensis. The sequence continues at coordinate 64,248 of LQNS02277217.1, read as the reverse complement.
TCTCCTCTCCAAAATTTGATTATTTGTGCCTTCTGACAGGAGTAACAGCTTCTGTAATTTTCTTGAAGCTCCGACAAACAAAATCAAACACACCAACCGATCAAAACTAAAATTTGGCCATTTGTGCTTTTTAAAACGTCTAACAATTCCTACAAATTTCGAGAAAATCCGCTCATAACTTCTTGAATTATGTTGATAAAAGCATTTGACAAATTTAGAGACGAACAACAAACCAACGAACGGATCATAAAAATTGGTCATTCTCTCCTGGTAACAGCTTACAAAATTCCTTAAAATTTCGTAAAGATCCGTCTATAACTTTTTGAATCATACTAGCAAGAAAAAACAGGCAAAAAACCGTTCAACGGATCCTCACCAAAAGGTAATTGTCTGTTACTCTTAACATACCTAGCAATCCCTGCAAATTTCTTCAAGATCCGTTTATAACTTTTTGAGTTATCTTGGTGACAAAGAGACAGACGGCAAGAAAAACAGACCGACAAAAATAACATATAAAAATTATATGCTCGACCAAAACATAACCTCCTTGGCAGAAGTAACAATGCAGTTGCAGTGAAAAAATTATGTAACGCTATAACAGGTTAATATATGTTTATATATCGATTTATTTACCCAGCCGTCAAAAATAATGGCAATATTTTTTCTACTCTTGTTCGTTATTGTTCTTGCTTGCGGTATGGGTATTGCTGTAAAGGATGTCTTACACCTGTAGGATTGATTTTCCTTTAGAGTAAATTGGTAGCTGTTCCGTCAGGGGTTTACGAGGGCAAAATTTTCCTTCTGCAAGTAAAAGCGCGAATTTTATTTTTGAGAGGCTCCAAAGTCAAGCAGCACCAAGAAAAAAAATCTTCATAGTTCACTCAGAAGAATTCACAGGAAATGCTCAGTTCGAACTGCATCCTGTATACCAACAGTTCGGCCTTCAGAATCGAAACTTGACTGCAGTAAGAATTGAATTAAGCAGAATTGCCTCTGCTCGGCGCGAAATTTCAACTGACGCGAAAAAGTCAGCTGAGGAAAGCATAAGCGAAATTTATTATCTCTGACAGGAGCAAACACTCCAACAAATATTAATTGAGCCTCTCGAATACCACGTACAGAAAAAGGATATCTAACAGTACCTAACTATCGTACTTTTCTAGCGAAGCGGATTTGAAGAAATGCAGTTGCTTGAACATATTAAAGGGAACAATGTTAGCTATAGCAACTCAGTACCCGAGTTTCGTGCCACTTCTTCTTGCGATTTACTATCTAAATCTTAACTTCGGGACAGAGAGACGGACCAACCATCCATGCGAAAAAGGGAACAAGCAACTGCCTTTTACTTTACTAAGTGTTGGATTTCTTTATGTATCTCTTTTTGTCAGGTAGTTATTTATCTATCTGTCAATTTTTGGCACACTTGAAAAATCGTTAGTCCAGAGCTGCACTTATGTGGGACATGAGATTTCGATGTGAGTGGTACTATGAATCTCTGTTATTTCCGTTATGATGCCTCATATTCACTCAATGTGGGTATCGTTGATGCGTCTGCAGCTTGAAACGAAGTGCCAAACTATCTCGTCCGCCTTCTTCCTGCTGTTAAGTTCTCTTCTGTAACGTTTGTTTGCATATTCGTTTCGGTGTAACGTCTTTTTGCGGCTATCGAACCGTCGTTCTGCTCTTTCGTTATCTATTGCGTTATTTATTTTTAGCTTAGCTTCTCCATAGCTGAAGAAATTGAGATTGCTTAAGCTGTTTCATACTGTCAGCTCTTCACTATCATTGACTTTTTTATGGAATAAAGAAGTACCGATTTTTTCCTAGCTACGCTTTTTGTTGTATGTGTTTATGGCGAATTCGATTCAGTGAGCTTAATTTTTTTAGTTGCTATCTGCTCCTTTTTACGATCAATGCCTACATACAAAAACAAAACACATTTATTTCTCGTATGGAGACTGTGTCCAGCAAGGTTAGGACACAGTATCCTGAGGTTTTCATGCTTAGTACTAACATGAGAATAATACTAAAAACGTAAGAGACAATTGACATTGAGTTTGCAGAGATCTACTAGTGCAGTGCCTGCATCTTAATAAGGAGATGATATTGACACTATTTTCCGTTGAGAGGAGCGTTGGATACACAGAGCTGGCGTGAGAAAGTTTCTTTTTTGAGAGTATGCAGTACCACAAGCAAGCGCAAGACGGCATCGTTGAATAATCTGCGGTGATTTTTTTTATCACCCACAAACGAAGTGAGAGAAGTGGTAACGTTTTCATTGAAAATTTACGTATATATATTTGTTTGTCTGTCCGCCCAAAAATTGGTGGAAGCCAAAAAACTAGGATTAGCTGGCCATCAAAAAAGACGGCGTTGAATCTGCAACTCCACCCGAAAAGAGGCAGAAAGAGTTAAGCAATGTTCATAAATTTTTTTAGGGAGTCAGGTGCGTTGTGTTAGATGTGAACAAAACCAAAACTGTAATTAGCTGACAATCAAAACTGACAGCGTTGAATTTAGCCCCTACCGCGTGTGCTGGTCTTACGCCACGAGGCGTTCTAGATTTGGTATGCGAACAGCCTCGTGCATTGGTTGAAAATATAAATGAAGATTTTCAGCTACTCGCTTCACGCCCTCTTCCTCCTCCTCCAGGGGGGCAAGTGGTGAAGATTGCTGGATCACGCATTGCTATAATGGCGGGCGTTCTGTTCCAAGCCAATGAAGGAAATCTTGCTGTTCCGCGTTGCTGCGTCAGCATATCTCTTCCGTTTATAGTTTGCTATGGGGAGGTACTGGACAACTCAGAAATGGGCGCGGTCGGTCGGGGGGGGTGGGCGCAGTTATCGAGCGACTTCCGTCTAGGACGCCATACCTGAAACGGTGTATAATCGACTCATGTAGGCCTTTAGTTGATTTATCTGCAGCACAAACAAGTGCATGTGTGTTTCTTAGTTGCGGTCGGTGGCTAGGACGACTTTACCTTTACTGACACAGTGTCCTCAATCTGTTACTCGCTTTATTATCATCATCATTTTTACTACTAAGTGAAGAGTCCTATGAAACATCTATTAATTTATTTACTGCTACTCACCGAGTCCGCTACACACTCGTACCCACCAGCCGCTCTGGGTGCCCTGCCACACACACAAACAATGGCCCCCAGCCACCGCTCGCCGCACAATGCCTGCTATTGACGTCACCGTCAGTCTTTGAGAGTACCTCCCTCCGCCTGCCGTCCCTGCGCGGGTACTGGCTGTACCCCGTGCTCTTGGTACTCTGTGTGTTCTGGATACTTGGTGTGTCTTGCGCTCTGGGTACTCGCGTGTACCTCGTGCTCGGGGTACTCGGTGTACCTTGCGCTCTGGGTGCTCGTGTGTACCCTATGTACTGGCACTCGTGTGTACCCTGTGCTCTGCATACTCGGTGTACCCTATGCTCTGTGTACCCCGTGCTCTGGGTATACTATGTGTACTCCGTACGTGCTGGCGGCACTATGTGCACTCCGTAGTCTAGCACTCTGTGTACTCCTTGCTGCAGGTACTACGTATACTCATACTCTATGTACTCTGTACTTCAGACACGTTTTTTTTTACTATTGGCCATACCTACGCACGGGTGGCGTAGCCCATGTCGAGGTCTTTTGTACCATCGCCAATGAATGTGTTTAAAAACCCGTGGCTTTCTTAGGTAATATTGGGGACAGCACGTGACTTTACTAGTGTTTCCGCGTCCCAGGAGCCTCGTCTGTTCGGGAGCTTTTAGTGTCAGTCGGAGTGGCGTCGCGCGCGGTGGTGCGTTTGTTCGCTCTTGTTGCTGACATTTACAGTTGACTACTTGTGCTTTCCCGATCTGTCTCTTGCACTCGGCAACCCTCTGTTCATGGCTACTCCCTCCAGCACGGTGCTGGGTATGCCAGCATAGTGCTGTGCAGTGTCAGCATGGTGCTGCATAGCGGCCAACATAATGCTGTGTAGTAGTCAGTTCGGTGCTGCATGGTAGCCATCACCGTGGACCGCACCCACTACTCAGCATAATGTAGCATAGTACACAGTGCGGTGCTGCAGCATAGTAGCTACTCATACACTGCAGCCTCAGCACGACACGGCAGTGTGAGGGCAGGCGTGGGAGTGTGGGAGCAGCGCGGGTCCCCACGCGAGGGAGCCACACAATGACACGCCGTGGGGGAGGAGGGGAGGGGACAGGGCCTATTGTCCTCAAGTGCGGGAGAGCTGCAGGGTGCGGTGTGTGTGTGTTTGTGTGCGTGTGGTGCAGGGCAGGCTCCGTATTTGAGCACGCATGCGTGCTGCACACTTACCTGCGTGCTGCATGCATATATCACTCAGAGAAGCGTTGCCTTAGAAGCAGCACGCCTCGCCGTGCTGTGACCGCAAGCACATGCCTAGATGCGCTTCTACAGCACGAGAATCGCAGTTTTCGCCCTTTACGGGCACACCGTCACAATTACGGTATTGGCCGTCACCGACACATCGACGCAATTACAGTATTGGCCGTCACGAGCACCCCGACGCAATTACGGTATTGGCCGTCACGGGCACATCGACGCAATTACAGTATTGGCCGTCACGGGCACACCGACGCAATTACAGTATTGGCAGTCACGGGCACACCGACGCAATTACAGTATTTGCCGTCACGGGCACCCCGACGCAATTACGGTATTGGCCGTCACAATTACGGTATTGGCCGTCACGGGCACATCGACGCAATTACAGTATTGGCCGTCACGGGCACACCGATGCAATTACAGTATTGGCCGTCACGGGCACACCTACGCAATTACAGTATTGGCCGTCACGGGCACACCGATGCAATTACAGTATTGGCCGCCACGGGCACACCGACGCAATTACAGTATTGGCCGTCACGGGCACACCGATGCAATTACAGTATTGGCCGTCACGGACACACCGATGCAATTACAGTATTGGCCGTCACTGGCACACCGATGCAATTACAGTATTGGCCGTCACGGGCACACCGATGCAATTACAGTATTGGCCGTCACGGGCACA
>LQNS02277217.1:41145-59094 GCA_001587735.2 Parhyale hawaiensis | reverse complement strand
ACCGATGCAATTACAGTATTGGCCGTCACGGGCACACCGATGCAATTACAGTATTGACCGTCACGGGCACACCGATGCAATTACAGTATTGGCCGTCACGGACACACCGATGCAATTACAGTATTGGCCGTCACGGACACACCGATGTAATTACAGTATTGGCCGTCACGGACACACTGATGCAATTACAGTATTGACCGTCACGGGCACACCGATGCAATTACAGTATTGGCCGTCACGGGCACACCGATGCAATTACAGTATTGACCGTCACGGACACACCGATGCAATTACAGTATTGGCCGTCACGGACACACCGATGCAATTACAGTATTGACCGTCACGGGCACACCGATGCAATTACAGTATTGGCCGTCACGGGCACACCGATGCAATTACAGTATTGGCCGTCTTTGCACCGGAAGGCGTGCTTGTTTTGGGACATTTTCTCATTGCACGTATTCCTGCTTTTATGAACCCACGTGCTACACTCGTACCTACGTGATGCGCGTATACGGTACCCACCTATATGTGATGCGCCTATTCCCACCTATACGTGATGCACGCACGCCTATACGCATTGCACACGTACTTATCTATACGCGATGCATGCGCTCCTATAAGTGATGCACAAGTATCTATACAAATTGCACTCGTGCCCATGCGCTCCTAACTGCATCTCGTGATGACCCGTATACCATATAGGAAATTCCTTCGCTGATGTCGACTGAAAGAAGGAATAAGTACTAGCTGCCACCTCATGAATCGTGTAATTTTGTGGCTCACGAAATGAAGATTATTGAATTCGCGTGTACACGAAAATTATCGAATTCCCGTGTAAATGAAACTTGTCGAATTTGGGTGTGAATGACGCGTGCAAATGAAGATTATTGAATTCGCATGTAAATGAAAATTAGCGTATTCTGGTGAACATAAAAATTATAGAATTCGTATGTGACGGGGAATTATGAATTTTTTTTTTGTTGGCGCTGACCCATTGAAAATTGGTCAATTCGCTGATAACAAAAATACCCTGGCGGTACATTCGATGTTAGAGGAACATAAGCATAAGTTTTAACTTGTAAGTGAATAGCAGGAGGGCGAAATATTCATGCAGCTTCAGTGCCCGTCTCTCAATGACTCTCAATGCACTTAGGTACGTGACTAAACTGCATGAATAATTTGAACGTATTTCTCAACACGGTTTGTTCGGTAAATGCAGTGTGCCTAGACAACCTCTAATGGTGTTCAACGCAGCGTAAGTCTCTTTTTTTTTCTCTTTTCAATGTCATTAATTATATACCTAATCCATGGAGATGATTTTTATATATTATTACTGTTATTTTTAAAAATATTAGTACTTTTGTTTTGTTTCTGTGCAATGACAGTATCCCTGCAAAGTAGTTAAAGTAAAGTATTTTCAGTGAGGTCACGAGATATTTACTGGGAGAATTTCGATTTTGTTTATGAAAATATTCGCCACCCGTGCTGGTTTCTCACGTCCCCATTTCTGCTACCATTCATTGCTCTCATCCACTTCGCTCATTTCCCTGTTTCATTTCCTTCCCCCTGCTTTCCCTCACCGTTTCCCCTCATCCACTAATTCCAATCATCCATCAGGGTCCAGCGGGGGATTTCTCTGCGACGCCGCCCCTGGGGGGTGGATGAGGGAGAGGGAGGTCATTTGTGACACCTGACCCCTCACCTCTCCCCCTCCCCCCTTTCTTCCCTCACCAGCCCCACCCCTCCCCCACCCTCCTTCTCCGTCGAAGCGTAAGAGCTGAAAGAGCGCAGAAAAATGCGTGGAATTGCTTCCTATGTTATAGCGAGCAGCACCCCAGCGGATTTCTAACACAGCATAGGTCTAAGCTATGCTTGCGTTACCTATCTATTTCTTCGCTGCCATCTCTGCTTCCTTTGTTTCACCCACGAACGGAGTGAGAGATGATGCTTTCTTCCCGCCAGAAAGAAATGAACTGTCACAATCTCTTCAAGGCAGGCAGTCAGGTGGGTTGACCTGAATGTGAAAATTGCAAAAATTGCTGAATGTGCACTTCCCCCCCCCCCCCATCACGGGTGATGGTCGTACGGTACGAGACGTCTTAGTTTTTGGTTCATTTTCTTCTACTGAAAATATTTGTCCTCGCTTTACTTTTGTTACCCGATATATTACCGTATGTGCTATATTCCTTGCTATTGACGTACGTACACCGCTTCGATTCTTTGTCGTGTCTAAATCACCGTTGCTATGACTGAGGAGTCCTGAAGTTACATATCCTCGAATATTATAGTCTATGGTAATTATAATAAATGTAGCATTGGCACTAGTCCTCTTCTTCTAGCTATTTCAAGATAGCTAGACATTCAGAACATTTTTTCCTTCGTGCCCACTGTGCTTCCTTCCACTTTCGTACTCCTACTGATAAAGCTTCATTCTGTTCTTCTTCTCTCCCGATTTTCTGTTCTCATGCGCACTCAACCTGCGTAAGACCCCCACCATGCACCCTCGTGCACGGGTTCCACGTGTCTGTCCCGTGTTTCTTCCTCTGTGAAATCGCTTTTGTTGGGGGAACGGAGTCTCAAACTTAACTATAGCTGCTTGTGCAAGACTGTCGGGCCTAATTTCTTAAAAACCCAAAAGTCAAGAAGTTACTGTCGTGCGAAGAAATACCTGTGTCACGGCTTAGATTTTGTGCCTTCGGTTCACTCCTCCTTACAAGAATAGGCTATGTTCAAATGTTGTTGTAATTTTAGAGCAATGTGTGATTAAGTGTGTGAATAAGAGAAAATTGCTAAACGTAACAAGAAAATGCAAAACATTGGTCGTTTTCCGATGCATTCGTGCCGGCATTTGTACACTTTGCATCTCCTTATCACCGCTTTCCTTACTTACCATCATCAACCCGTCCCCTTCTTACCATCATCTTCCCATTTCTCACTCACCATCATCATCCCATTCCTCACCAACATCACCCCATCCCTCACTTAACATCTTCACACCATCCCTCTCTTACCCTCATCATTCCCTTCCTCACTTTCCATCATCACCCTCACAAACATCATCCCATCCCACCAACATCACCCCATCCCACCAACATCACCCCATCCCACCAACATCACCCCATCCCACCAACATCATCCCATCCCACCAACATCATCCCATCCCACCAACATCATCCCATCCCACCAACATCATCCCATCCCACCAACATCATCCCATCCCACCAACATCATTACATCCCACCAACATCATCCCATCCCACCAACATCACCCCATCCCTCACCAACATCACCCCATCCCTCACCAACTTCACCCCATCCCACACTAACATCACCCCATCCCTCACTGACCATAATCACCTCGTCTCACACCATCACCCCATCGCTCACTTTCCATCATCACCCCATCGCTCACGTTCCATCATCACCCCATCCCTCATTTTCCATCATCACCCCATCCTTCACTTTCCATCATCACCGCATTCCTCACTTTCCTTCATCACCCCATCCCTGACTTTCCTTCATCACCCCATCCCTCACTTTCCAGCATCACCCCATCCCTCACTTTCCAGCATCACCCCATCCCTCACTTTCCAGCATCACCCCATCCCTCACTTTCCAGCATCACCCCATCTCTCACTTTCCAGCATCACCCCATCCCTCACTTTCCATCATCACCCCATCCCTCACTTTCAATCATCACCCCAGCCCTCACTTTCCATTATCACCCCATCCCTCACTTTCCAGCATCACCCCATCCCTCACTTTCCATCATCACCCCAGCCCTCACTTTCCATCATCACCCCAGCCCTCACTTTCCATCATCACCCCAGCCCTCACTTTCCATCATCACCCCATCCCTCACTTTCCATCATCACCCAAGCCGTTACCATCATCAACCCATTGCCCATTTACCATCATAAGCCTCCTACACCCATATCATCACCCCGGCCACGCAACGCACGTCACCACGTGCTTGAGAAACTGGCCTAAGCTGGGCCTTCCGTGAGGCCCATGGCCCTCAGACAGTCAGAATTTGCCGCCGCCTCCGAGCGGGGCCTGTGAGTCCCCTCGCCTGAGGGTCATGCCCTCACTGCTGCCAGCCGAGGGGAGATCATCCTAAGGGTCACACTTTAGGCCTCTTCCTCTGACCCTCACTGGCTTGTGTCAGTCTATCGTCGTACCGAAGGAAACAGAGAAAGGAACAACGTGCACTTACTGTCCCGCGTGCGGTGACTGTTAACTCGAATTTTCCTTATACCCTGACCGTATTGCACGTAGGTACTGTGTACATTAGTGCACCTTATGCCGAGGTCACACTCTACTTGTGTAGGAACAACGTGATGCAAGACTTCGCAGCTCGAATATCGTTCATGTAACCATATCAATGCTACCGAGTTGAAATATATTTCAGGACGATGAACTGGCATGGGAGTTTTATCAGTCCTGGTACAACCTCCACGCCAACCCTGTCAGCCGTACAGGCTGGCTAGTTCTCCTGTTCGTGATAACAGCACCGCGTTACGAAACTCTAGACTCAGAGTCAACCCTTTCATGCGAGAATTAATTATCACTCTCCGTAGGTATACACAACACTATCTGTTATGCCGAGGACACATATACATTCACAGGAATAATTTGAAGCGAGGATGGACAGATTAGATTAGATTAGATAGGCGGCAGTAGACGAACCAAGNCCTTCTCCGTCGAAGCGTAGGAGCTGAAAGAGCGCAGAAAAATGCGTGGAATTGCTTCCTATGTTATAGCGAGCAGCACCCCAGCGGATTTCTAACACAGCATAGGTCTAAGCTATGCTTGCGTGACCTACCTATTTCTTCGGTGCCACCTCTGCTTCCTTTGTGTCACCCACGAACGGAGTGAGGGATGATGCCGTCTTCCCGCAAAAAAAAAAAAATGAACTATCACAATTTCTTGAAGGCAGGCAGTCAGGTGGGTTGACCTAGATGTAAAAATTGCAAGAATCGCTGAATATGCACTTTCTCCCCCCCCCCCCCTCCACCCACCATCACGGGTGATGGTCGTACGATACGAGACGTCCTAGTTTTTGGTTTATTTTATTCTCTGAAAATATTTGTCCTCGCTTTAATTTTGTTCCCCGATTTATTACCGTATACACCGTGTTTGTATGTGCTATATTCCTTCCTATTGACACGACCTACGTACACCGCTTCGATTCTTTGTCGTGTCTGCCTCACCGTTGCTATGACTAAGGGGTCCTGAAGTTACGTATCCTCGAATGTTATATGATAAGTATTATCATGTAGCAGTGGGACTAGTCCTCTTCTTCTAGCTATTTCAAGATGGCTAGGCCTTCAGAACATGTTTTCCTTCGTGCCCACTGTGCTTCCTTCCACTTTCGTACTCCTACTGATGAAGCTTCATTCTCTTCTTCTTTCCCGATTTTCCGTTCTCATGCGCACTCACCCTGCGTAATACCATCACCACCCTCATGCATGGGTTCCACGAGTCTGTCCCTTATTTCTCCCTCTATGAAAACGTTTTTGTTGGGGAAACGGAGTCTTAAACTTGACTATTGCTGCTTGTGCAAGACGGTTGGGCGTTTAAAAATCCCAAATGTCGAGAAACCACAGAAGTTAATGTCGTGCGAAGATGTACTGGTGTCACTGCTTAGATTTTGTGCCGTCTGTTTACTCTTTTTAACAACAATAGGCCGAATAGGCTATGTTCAAATGTTGTTTTAGCGTTAGAGCAATGTGTGATTAACTGTGTGAGTAAGAGAAAATTGCTAAACTTAACAACAAAATGCTGAACTTTAGTCGTTTTCCAATGCATTCGTGCCGGCATTTGTACACTTTCCACCCCCTTATCACCGCATTCCTTTCTTACCATCATCAACTCGTCCCATTCTTACCATCATCTCCCCATTCTTCATCAACATCACCCCATCCCTCACTTAACACCATCACCCCATCCCTCACTTTCCATCATCACCTCATCCCTCACTTTCCATCATCACCCCATCCCTCACTTTCCATCATCACCCTATCCCTCACGTTCCATCATCACCCCATCCCTCACTTAGGTAGTAGTGTGGTAGGGAGTGAAAGGTAGTAGTGGGATAGGGAGTGCTTCCATCATCACCCCATCCCTCACTTTCCATCATCACCCCATCCCTCACTTTCCATCATCACCCCATCCCTCACTTTCCATAATCACCCCATCCCTCACTTTCCATAGTCACCCCATCCCTCACTTTCCCTATCACCCCATCCCTCACTTTCCCTATCACCCCATCCCTCACTAACCATCATCACCCCATCCCTCACTTACCATCATCAACCCAATGCCCATTTACCATCATAAGCCTCCTACACCCATATCATCACCCCGCCCACGTAACGCACGTCACCACGTGCTTGAGAAACGGGCCCAAGCTGGGCCTTTCGTGAAGCCCATGGCCCCCAGACAGTCAGAATTTGCCGCCGCCTCAGAGCGGGGCCTGCGAGTCCCCTCGCCTGAGGGTCATGCCCTCACTGCTGCCAGCTGAGGGGAGTTCATCCTAAGGGTCACACTTTAGGCCTCTTCCTCTGACCCTCGCTGGCTTGTCTCTGTCTATCGTCGTACCGAAGGAAACGGGGAAAGGAATAACGTGCACTTACTGTCCCGCGTGCGGTGACTGATAACTCGAATTTTCCTTATACCCTGACCGTTTTGCACGTACTGTGTACATTTGTGCACCTTATGCCGAGGTCACACTCTACTTGTGTAGGAACAACGTGATGCGAGACTTCGTAGCTCGCACATCGGTCATGCTACCATATCAATGCTACCGCGTTGAAATATAGCTATTTCAGGACGATGAATGAGCTGTCCGTCCTCGCTTCAAAATTTTCCTGTGAATGTATATGTGTCCTCGGCATAAGAGATAGTGTTGTGTATACCTACGGAGAGTGACTTTTAATTTTCGCATGATAGGGTTGACTCTTGAGTCTAGAGTTTCGTAACGTGGTGCTGTTATAACGAACAAGAGACCTAGCCAGCCAGTACGGCCGACAGGGTTTGCATGGAGGTTGTACGAGGACTGATAAAACTCCCATGCCAGCCCTGACGGCTGACACTTCAGTCCTATGGATCGGCAGCATTGAGGTGTTGGAGCCGTCTCAAGCGTAATCGCTTTGCGGTTAACATCTGAAATTTGATCACTCCTTTGAGTGTAAGGAACGCGCTCAGATTTGAATTTCCGGCTAGATATCAAGTTGATTGGCTTGGATTATCTTTCTTAACGTTGGGGAATCAAACGTGCCATTTGATCCTAATACGGAAAATTCGTCCAGCTAGACGATATCTGATAATTTGTTGAGAATTTTTTTATCTTTTTGCGTCGCTTTTGTATTTTTTCGCATGTGGATGCTGTATTCTTCTCGTCGATGTGTTGATCATGTGTCATAGTCATTATGTGTTCAACATCTTCCTGTGTCAATCGGATGTTCATCATATTTATTCTGTGTTTATCATGTTCACGTGTTGATCATATGTTCATCATTAAAGACCATATTCGTTTTTCATCGTATTCGCATGACGATCTTGTACCAAGTATATCAAAGTGTACAACATCGCGAAGTGGGCTCCCTGTTGGTACCCTTTGTTCCCGCAGTACCATTCCCCATTGTACCCCTTGGTACCTGGCCACTCTTCCCCTTAGGTTTGCGCTGTCTCCCTTTCCCCATTGCACATGTTGGGACCCTCATCCTGCTCCCCTCCGCATGACTTCGAGATTGTGCTACGAGGGAACAGCGACGGTGGTCTGTCTGTCAGATGTTCCCTCCTGTTGCCCTCGGAAACGGACCCACGGTTGTGTTCTCAGGGAAACAGGAAAGTTCTTCCTCTGGTACACCTCTGCTGCCATTATTTCCTTAGGAGGCAAATCCACCATTGTTTCCTCCGGCAAAAGGAAACTTCATGTGATATTCTTTTGATTTTGTTGTTTCCCTGGAAACAGAGCTCGTGTTGTGTACTCTTGTGCCAGTAAAGGCCCTCTGACGTACCCTCTTTGCTGCCATTGTTCCCCTCGGAAACAGAGCTCGTGTTGTGTCCCTCAGGTAACAGGAAAAATCCATCTGACATGCCTCTGTGCTGCCATTGTTCCCCTCGGAAACAGAGCTCGTGTTGTGCTCACAGAGTTTGTTTGTTCTCGGAATGTTTTCTGAGGGGCAGCGCGTCTGGGGCTGGGAGCAGGAATGTCGCTTGTTGTTTTTGGCGCAGTCACTCCAGTGGACGGCGTGTCCGGGACGGAGCAGCAATGTGTGTGTGTGTCCCACGCTGGCACCTTTGTGTCCACTACTTGTTATTAACAAAAATTTTCTGCCTCCTCTGTTGTCAAAAATAATTTTTACGATATTGGTATAACGTGGAAAATATTCTAGCACTTGTTTAAAGAAAACTTGATAGCATTTTCCAGTACTGGTGTAAAAAATTTCTTCTGCCTCTTGTGCAAAAGTTTGCTTTTTCCGTTACAAAAGAAAAATGGAAATTTCTCCCATGTTTTTCTATAAAAAATAAATTTCCTAGTACAGTAGAATTTATCGTCCTTATCCACAGATAAATTTTTTCTCCTCGCCTTCTTGTATAGATTTAATTTCTCCTTATATTCGATACAAAAAACATTTACCTTTTTTGAAAATCTAGAACACTCCTGAATCAAGGAATATCTTCTCTTTATTAAAAAATATTGCATTTTTATAGCATAAAAGTGCAATTTGTGTAGAAATGCTTCGCCTTCCGTGATGAATGGCAATATATGTAAAAATCATTTGATACTCTTTCAGAAAGAATTAAATGTCCCTTCGTATGAAAATGTTTATCCTCTTTGTTACAGGAATTTCAGCAGTTTTTTAAATACAAAACGCTTGTTTTATAAAAACTGTATCCTGTTTCGAAAGAAATTAACGTCACAAATTCGATTTCCTCTCGGGTCAAAGAATATTTTACCTACTTCTCTTGTTTCCATAAAAAACTGCTTCTTGTGTGAGTGAAAAAATTAACTTTCTTTCCTGTAAAAAATTGCATTTTTTTCTAAAAAGAATTATTTTAATTTCGACCACTGACGAATTTGATAATTTTATGCACTAGATGTCTTGCTCATGCGAGCGTTTCGTTATTGTGATGGAATAGATTAGAGTACCCGCGCCTCATGAGTCATCGTCGTTCATCCTATTAACATGCTAATTGCAGAAAATAGCGTACGTCTAACGAGTCATCGTACCTTTTCCTACTACCGCATGTACCTACTCGGCAATAAAACTACTTTCAAATATCACCGAAAACTTAAAAACGGCTGCTGGAATGGCCGTCCTAGCTTCCAGATTAGGAATTACCTCGATTCTTTTTGATAGTACTTCGTAGTACTGCCTGGCGATACCGAAAAGGGCAAAATGGTTGAGTTAGAGTCAGGGCCTGCGAACTATTTTTTGCTCAACCAAAAACTTAGACATAATTTCCAGCTGACAGGTCAAAAATTAAAAAAATATATATATCCTTTTCTTAGCACTTACATGAGTGAAATATTCTGAACAATTTCTGTAGGTGAAATATCTGAGACTGATTCCTATCTAGGAGGGTTCCCTATGCGTTGTTTCCAGGCTCACTATCTAGGCTCATTACCATGCTAGTGTTGTGCCCTTCTTACTTATCTACTGCTGGCCCGCAGATCCTCTTGTTGCAATTGATCCCTGTCGATTTGTGCCCTTCCCGTAATTCCATTGTGCGATCCTTGTTTCTTTTTTTGCGGGGTCTCTTACACCTGCACCCCTGCCTTGACCGCCTCCCTGCAGTTCCACTCGGTGTGGGGGGCGACTGTGCCCCGCCGTATCAGGGCCGTATCAGGACTATGGATAGTTACAGGGGCGAGAGCGCCCGCAACATCACCAAGGTACAGGCCTGCGTCCTTCGGAGCTACGTTAGGTGATTGTGGGTCTGGTGGGGGGGGGGGGAGTTGCGGGCGAGGGGCCGTCCGTGGTGGGTACGGGACCCTGCCTCGCCTATGTCGAGACGAGTTGAGACTTGCCTGTATCGAGACTAGTAGAGACTCTTACCCATCTGTCAGGACGAGTACAGACTCGCATGTGTCGAGATTAGTGGACACGTATCTGCCAGGACGAGTAGAGAGTCTCATGTGTCGAGATGAGTAGAGACTCGCATCTGTCAGGACGAGTAGAGACTCGCATCTGTCAGGACGAGTAGAGACTCGCATCTGCCAGGACGAGTAGAGACTCGCATCTGCCAGGACGAGTGGAGACTCGCATCTGTCAAGACGAGTGGAGACTCGCATCTGTCAAGACGAGTGGAGACTCGCATCTGTCAAGACGAGTAGAGACTCGAGTGTCATGACGAGTAGGCTTGCCTTTGTAATGAAGAGCAGACTCGCCTATACGTAGTATGAGGACGAGGAATCTTGGCTACAAACGATGAGTAGATGAGTTTCCATGCAACACTAGGGCCGTTCTGCATAATTTGCATGTCACTAGGGCCATTCGTAGAGGCCGTGTACTGCAGCGTAAGAGATTAGGGCCGTTCTGTCTATACGTATGATACCGTAGGTCCGTTCTGTAATCTCATGAACATATCGTTACGGTCATAGTCAGTGTGCTGCCCTTATGCTGGGTCGTTCTGTGTCACTATAACGTATCGTGACGGGCGTTTTATGACTAGTACATAACTAACATATCGTCAGGCCCGTTCCCTGATCACGAATCACATCAGTTGCGGTTTTACTAAACATTAGTATCTCCATTGACTGTTGATGGCAACGATACCTATGTTAGATAGCAACAAGGCCGTTAAATGATTTCGTCTGATGAGCTAGCATTTTGGTGCTGGGTTTCTTTCACCTGCATTTTTTTCGTGATTCTAAATCTACAGACTGTTTTGCTGATCGTATCTCACTTAAGTTACCATGTTTTTTTTTTTTTGTTCTTTTTCTCGTCGCCCCGCACTTATTCTTGCAGAACACCAACTGGAATAGTATAGTGCAGGTTTGTATGAAGCTGTTTATACGAGAACTCTAACGACGATTATCTAAAGAAAACCGACGTAGGTACTAGTCAAACCTCAATTAGAGATCTAAAGAGAGTCCTCGAGGAAAGCCGGGTCCCGTGCAGCATAGCACATCCTCCAACGACCCGAGTCTCTTTGGTACTGCACTGCGGACACAACGCCGTTAGATGCTCACACTGTTGCCTACACGTCCTCCCTTTTGTATTGCTCTAGCGAACTGTAATCAGTGTCCAGTAGGGAATTGGTAATATGTCTACAGTTTACAGCACCAAGAAAAAATATAGTTTTGGTAGACCAGCACTGCTGTAGCTATCGTATAATCAGGGCCGTTCTGTGAATCCTTATTTGTCATCAGGGCCGTTCTAAGTGTACCACGCATTTTGCTAGGACCGTTCTGCAAATCCGCCTCTCTCGGCTTTCATGGGCGCTTTCCCATAATTCTTAATACCAAAGCTATTTTCATAACTATCGTTAGCTACGTCGTGCTACATATCACCTTTGATGCTCTAAACATTTAAATAAGATTCAGTATCACAAGGGCCGTTCTAGGCATACCAGTTACCTTGCCGGGACTGTTCTGCATATCCTTCCCACTCAGTTTCTGGAAGGGCCGTTCTATGTGCATATATATTCGCAGTGACATGGGCGGCCTCGCCGATTTCTTATCAGCGAGTGTCGGCCCCCAGCGTGTCAGCTGCAGGATGCCAGGCGCAGGATACGCCGCGTATAGGTTGCCAACCGTCGGTCGTCTCGGTCATGCTCTTCTTGCTGTGCGAAATGATGGGGCGAATGGGACAGTGGTCCCAACTAGGGTATGTAACGTGGTCCCAACTAGGGTAGGTAACGTGGTCCCAACTAGGGTAGGTAACGTGGTCACAACTAGGGTAGGTAACGTGATCCCAACTTGGGTAGGTAACGAAGGACTCCCGAGGCAGTGATGGGTCAAAGTGGGAGCAGTCCCCAGCCGGGCCGGTAATGGAGGACTCTCAGTTTATGTCCTAATACATTAACGGAGTCATCTCAAAAAACATCATAGTTTAATATGTCTTTGGGTCAGTGGTCGATGGTGCGTATAGTTTCATACTAAGCGTAAACAACGGAAAATTGTGATATACCTAATGTCCCAGCTCCAAGTTTTGGAAAATTACTGTACCCATTCTCGAGCAATGCCATTATTTGATTTTTTGGGAAAATGTCACAAGACTTTCAAATGGTTTCATAGTCTTATGCTTGCGTGTAAGTAGGCTAACAGACAACTCTCAGATAGTTATAGGTCAATGTCTTTGATAATTACTGGGAACTCTTGATCTCCTGAATATCCATGAAGACTTTTGTCACATTTCAAAGAAACGAATTTTCCCACACAAATTCATATTCATTTGGGCCAAAAACAGGGTAAAATAACATTCTTTTCGTATTATTGCTGAATATTATGCAAGTTTGTTTTATTTAACTACAAAGAAAAAGGATATAATCTTTGTAATGGAAATTTTTTCTATATAAGTTTGCTTTGTCAATTTTTTTACAATTTTGTAGAAGTTGTAGAACTTTGTAACTTGGTGCTTTCTATGTATGGTAAGTAAATGTTTCATATGTGTATTGATGAATCTTATATCAACTATTCGAATTTTTCGAAAACGACAGCTAGGTGATAGAAAAGTCTTCTAATTTCAATTTTTTTTAACGTGATAGCTAGAAAATAGGAACAACCAATAGAGCTATGTAAGATAACAACTCTCATAATCTTTTTATTGAAGCTTAGCTGTTTCCTCTAGTTATAGTGATTTGTGTTCTAGAAATATTTAGTGCCTGTTATTTTCCTTGTAGTGCTGGTTATTTTTACTACTACAATCCTATATTTGATTGTTATTATATTATTCGATTGATATTTACGGGGTATTGACCCTGAGCGCCCCAAGGTCACAGGCCTATACAAGTCAAGAATGAGCTGCGCAGAATGGTGGGCCGGCGCCCCACGGCGTGCGGATGTGCGGCGCGTGCCACTATCCGGTACCGAATGATAGTGCGTCGCTGCCTATCTTTCTAGTCCCAATTGTTTTAAGAAAATAGTTTAAAACAATTGTTTTTAACGCGTTTCGTCCTCTGCACTTCTAGGATTCTTTAAAGTAGGACTCTTACTCCGTTTTATATATATACTGTGTTGAAAGTAGCTCTGTGACTTGTGGTACAATAAACGCATTTTGTACGCTTGTCTGAGACTCATACCATACGTTTCGAAAGTATGTGATTGTAGATATATCGAATAATTACTGTAATTGATGTTAAATATATTCAAGAGTGTAGCTGTGACTCCTATCAAAAGTTTTTAACTTCGCTTAGTATTTCTCGAACGACCAAAGTACAAAATCTGAGGATGGTCTTAAGAAGTGGTTCCAAACCTGTTCTAAGGCTGGCACCCCTAGAAAAGTTTTATGATGTTTTCGCACCCTACCACAAAAATAATAACTCATCTGATAATGGAGAATTAAATTCACGCAAAATTTATGAGTAAATTTAAATGTCCAATCTTATTTCATCCAAGATGTTGCGCCCCCTGAATGATCACCTCGTACTTCTAGGGCAGGGGTTCTCAATCTCTTTCCATTGGCGGCAGAATAATTTAGATTGAAGAAATACTGCAGCGCACCTGCCACCATGGTTACGATTTTTGAATCGTGTTTGGTACGTGTATGGAACAGGTTAAATAACGTAATCCGTTCTGTTTCATCTGACATGAGTGGTTTTTACATATTTTTTAGTCTCATGTTTTGAATCTCAAACCAAAAAGTCATGGATTTCACAGGAAATTTCTGAAGAACTTAATACTTATTATAGCTAATTGGCCAATGACTGGCGGCGCACTAACCAATGGAGGCGCACCGGTTGAGAACCATTGCTCTAAGGAGTGTGAGTTACCCATGGTTGTTAATCCTCGTCCCATCTATTGCTCCTAACGGCTGTCAATTGCACAATTATGGCTCGATACCTTTCGTTTAAGCATCAATATCTTCCTTTTTGCATAATCTCGGTGCATGCAGAGGGTATCATTTGTCTGATCTCAAATTTCCTTTAGAAACGTTTTCCGCTTTCATACTCAATACGCCACCCCCCCCCCCCTCTATTAGTGGTTCCCTACTTTATCTCAACCTGGCAGATAGAAAACTTTAAATATATTCTCTCGTACCCCACGAAAAAATAATAACTCATCTGATGACAGCTAAAGAGTGAATTTCACACTAAATTAAAGTACAAATTTATGCATCCAACTTAATTTTATCGAAGTTTCGCACCTCCTGCAAGGTTATCTCGCAAACCTAAGGGCGCGAGCACCTCCCCGTTGGGAACCCTTGGTCTAAAAAGTTTTATTTCCGACCACTATGTTACGAACAAGGGATGAAGAAAATTGAAGTAAATTTTAAAATTATAACTTGGCCCGCAACGTCACCAACACGGAAGTGAATAAAGAAGAAGGATTTGAAAATATTCAGCTTAAACTACTGTATCACGAGCGCATAACCACAAAAAAAAAGGTTTCTGGTAAAAGCACTAACTAGGTACCTACAAAGTTATCGCCGTGGCGTTTGCTAGTGCAAGTGTCGCTCACGGTTCCCCCCTTTACCTATGGGGAAGTAATTCCTACTTCTACACTCACCACGGCCCGTAAGATCTACCTACTATGACTAAAGCATATAAGACTCAAATAGTTGTGAATGTTGAAGTTGATAATTAATGTGAGTTTTTTACTCTCTGTGCAGGTACTAACAAAGTTGCTGGTACCAATGTTGGGCTCGAGATACACGTAAGTATATTTATGGAATTCGCTTATTGCAGAATCAGGAATACTGTGCACGTCTGGAATTAGGAATGTAAATCGGGAATCAGGAATGTAAATCAGGAATCAGGACTATAAATCAGGAATACGAATCAAATTTTCAAATTTAATTATGAACTGCCCAATTAAATTTTGATGTTTCTAAAGGAAGCATGATTGTGTGAAACTTCTTTTTGAACGGACGCTATGCATTAGAAGATTGACCCTTCAGTACGTAAATTAATTTTCCTTTTCCATAGAAAAAACACAGTGTATGGTACACTCCGCATTAAAGGGCTGCAAATGAGATTACTTTCATTCCACCAGTTGCCATTTTTTTTTGTTCTTCTTCGGGAAAAATTGTTTATATTGTGGCGCTGCGCCTGTAAAATACTTATAATCTGAGTCGCATCTCTAGGAGTCGGACAATCTTCGGTCCAAAGAGTCGTAGTCGGAACCGACTTTACCTAAAGTCTACGTAAAGTTACGTCACCAAGTTGGTCCGATCGGTACAGTCCCTGGACAAATTATTAGCCTGATATTTTCGGCACCTGCTCTGCATGTTTTGGGTTTATCTCGATAAAAAACTAAAGCTATCGTAATTTGTAACCATTAAGTAGTTGAAATGAACGTTGTGATACTGTTACATCCAAAATATGCAGAGTAGGTATCAAAAATTCCTGGCTGCGTCTAACAATTTGTGAAGGGACTGTACGTGATCGGACCATTTCGAGGCACAGGCCCAGGTCTGTACTTTAGGAGGCCTTGACCTCACCCATCTATTATTCGGGGTTCCAATGTTTCAGTGCGCCGTCGCAAGCAGAGCAAAATGTTCGCCGTAAGATTGTACCAAAATGTTAGCCGACCTGTCACCTCGCTCAGCAAGTGTCACTAGCAAATGTTCTAATGTCTCTTTTAGTATGCTGTGAATTAGCTACTGGGGAAACTGTGCACTTTTCTATGATATAAACGGACACAGCAACGCATTTGGACTTTTGAGTAGTGTGCGCGGAAACCAAAAGACGGTCCAGGGAACCTCACTTTAGTAATACGTCGTCTGGAAATCGAGGAAAAGGAGCTACGGCGTCGGATTGGATTGATTTTCCCGAAAACTTCTAGTTGTACGCATTGTTTATTTCCTTTATAATTGCACTAAGACGGGTGTTATAATACCGATACCGCAATATGTAATCGCACGCTGAACTTGATACGCGGACGATCAGCTTGGGCGTCGATCGCTCATGGTACCGTATCGACTCCCCGACGTTTACTATGTATCGGGACCAAGGAAGTTTAATAACCTTGAAACTCCTTGGTCGCGACAATGCGGGATCTGCGCTTGCACTCGTTAAGTTGGGCGTGCGACTGTATAGCGTGCCATCGGCACATGCTTCCCTGCTTTGGGTTGTGTAAAATATAGTATTTATTTTTAAGTTGGCTATTTTTTCTTATTCCCATGTGAAAAAAATGACCCTGGGCAAAGCCGACGCGATAACGCGGAATTTTTATATAATTTTCATGAGGTAGCCAAGAACGTTCGTTCAATTTCTATAGCGAACTAGAGACTCGAGCCGTCAATAAATGACAGCAGAATATTAGTATTTCAATATTCAGTATTTTTTCTACTTTTTATTATTATTCTCCAGAGGTCTTCTCAAATGAATTTTCGTTATTCTGCCTGTAAAAGTTTGGTGACATTTTCGGTATCGCCTTTGACATGTACGAATACGGTCATGCTGACGAGCTCCGGTCCCTAGTAATACAGTAATTACTAAGCCGTCCCCTGGTTTGGCTCAATGTAGCCCCGTATCATGGATACTGTCACATTAGCTTCACGGCTCCAATTTTTTCCTACCCTTTGCCCATAGAGCGTGACAGGAATACACATAATTATATGTTTATAAATAAGTAAAAACGCGTTGTGAATTGTTATATAGAAGATTGTCTAACGGAAAAACACAAGAACATACGGGCTACCTGATAGTATAGAAGGCCATAATATACCCAGCAATGTAATGGTATGTAATACAATAGAGTACTAATGATTATATTGGGGATTGATACGATAATAATGATAGGGTGGTAGGAATAACAGGGCATCTTTCCTATTGGCCACCCCCTGGTTCTTCAATTTTTTTATCTCTCTTGTTTTCAGTCACTGGTTTATGCGTTGCAACCTCTACCCATGGCCCTATCCGTGTATCTGTGTCTGTCTATTTGTTTACTCGTACGCCCCATACGTGACAGTCGCGTAGCTACGTGCGTATGTTTTGGCCGACGTGTGACAGGCTACAGCTTCGGAGTGTCTTTACAAATGTGACAGGTGACACTTGTGACGTTTGGGGACTGAAGCGGGATATAGTCCCAGCTGGTGCACTGTCACGCGGTGTCAGCTGGTGCGCTGTCACGCCGTGTCAGCTGGTGCGCTGTCACACTGTGTCAGCTGGTGCGCTGTCACACTGTGTCAGCTGGTGGGCTGTCACGCTGTGTCAGCTGGTGCGCTGCCAGCTGGTGCGCTGTCACACTGTGTCAGCTGGTGCGCTGTCACACTGTGTCAGCTGGTGCGCTGTCACGCCGTGTCAGCTGGTGCGCTGTCACACTGTGTCAGCTGGTGCTCTGTCAGCTGGTGCGCTGTCACGCCGTGTCAGCTGGTGCGCAGTCACACTGTGTCAGCTGGTGCGCTGTCAGCTGGTGCGCTGTCACGCCGTGTCAGCTGGTGCGCTGTCACGCCGTGTCAGCTGGTGCGCTGTCACGCCGTGTCAGCTGATGCGCTGTCAGCTGGTGCGCTGTCACGCCGTGTCAGCTGGTGCGCTGTCAGCTGGTGCGCTGTCATGCCGTGTCAGCTGGTGCGCTGTCACGCGGTGTCAGCTGGTGCGCTGTCAGCTGGTGCGCTGTCACGCCGTGTCAGCTGATGCGCTGTCAGCTGGTGCGCTGTCACGCCGTGTCAGCTGGTGCGCTGTCAGCTGGTGCGCTGTCACGCCGTGTCAGCTGATGCGCTGTCAGCTGGTGCGCTGTCACGCCGTGTCAGCTGGTGCAGGAAGTCAGCCCGGCAGGCACAGGATGCACCACCCGACAGGATGACACGACGGCAGGCCTCCCCATCA
>LQNS02277216.1:8447511-8458095 GCA_001587735.2 Parhyale hawaiensis | reverse complement strand
TTGGGATGNCAGTGGGGGGGAGGGAGGGGAGAAATGGGTTCTTTACAACAACCCTGAAGGAATAAGGCAGTGGTTAAATTGCAATCACAGTCCACAGCCAGTTCTAAAGCAAAGTATGCACCCGTGGAATACCCATCTGAGTTATCTTCAAAATCCTGTTTTTTTTTTTATTTGCAATAGAAAGCTAGTGGTATGTTAGAAAGTGAAGAGGAGGGGAATAATTGACAGAGCTAAAATTACTATTATGTACTTTTCGTTATAAATTATTTGTTTTCTAAGAAACTGCTGCATTAATTTTTTCCAAAACTAATGATATTAATAATGAAAAAATTTATTTTTACACGTTCATTGCCAAGATTCTTTTCTTCTTTAGTTGTAAAAGTAAAAATTTATATTGACGATACTACTGGATCGTGAGCTGTTTTTTTATCGTCGTATATTCTGTTTTAGGTTCGTAAAAACTAACGAACGCTGCATACCATAACAAAAAGTGATACTTATCTTAAAACTATAAACTATTTGTTAAGCGCATACATACATACCTATCTAATTATGTTACGTATTGATGTGATTGAACGTCATGTATAAAGAATAATTATTTAGCTTCACGATCATAATGCTACAATTTTTTAATTGAAGCAGCGTGAAGTGAGGAAGATACTGACGATTAAATTAGTAATTAATTTATATTATTATTTGTTCCAGGTACGAGGGTGATTTGTGACAGTCCACAACACTTCGCATGTAAGGGTAAATAGTACCGTGCAGTTTTGAATTAATTTTAGCTATTAGTTAATGTTAGTTTTGGGGATTTCTTATCATTTCAAGGGTCATTATTATCTCTGTAATTCGTTGTATCTTAGGTGTTTTAGTTATCTTTAAAATAAACTCTTTGCATTCCGATGATGGTTTCTGTTAGTTATAACACTTGCTTGTGACATTATTTCTTTGTGATAATAGTTTTTTTAAGGCACCATGTATTTTCAAAACAATGCTTGTACTGTTTGGAGCGCCCTTGCCACACCAAGTACCACCTCCCTCTGCCACGGTGGCACTCTCAACAGGTGCCACAGAGGCACGCCAGAACCTGCCACAGTGCCACTCGCCTGCCCTAGGTAACAGCGCCTGCCTGCAGTGAGGGTCAGCACGCGGTGCAGGGTCGCCCGCGCCACACCAAGGAGGTTTAATGCCCATTAAACCTCCTTGGTAACACTGCCTCCATCATCAGTGCGATGTTATATTGTTATGCCTTGCGTTCTTCAGCCGTACTGTCTTCGTTCTGTATTCCTTCATTTCTTCCTACCTTCCCTCCTTCAAGGTCCCAACTTTCTTTTTCCATTGGTACTTTTTTTCTTCATCGGTTCCTCTGTTCGTTCTCACCTTCCTTGACACTATCGCATTCCCTTTTGCTTTCTTTTGTTGTCGTCCTATCTTCTTTCTGGTTTCCTTTCTTTCCTTCCCACTTTCCTCCTTTGAAATTCTAATTCTCCTTTTGCTCTCCAACTTTCGTTCTCTCTTTCCTTCCTTCACCTCTTTGAGATGCTTCACGCCTTCTTTTTCGGCCAATAGGAGCGCGTTGGTCAAATTGTGACTTCGGTGCAGTAATGCTGAGATAAAAATTGTTTTGAAATAAAAAATTAAAAAAATAGATAAACTATATTAACTGCGGCTTGATGCTTCTTAGTCGCAGCTGTACGCTACGGGTAACAACGCTTAATCTAGGAATGTAATACTACTGTAAATAATCCTAATAATAATAATAAGAATAATGATAACAATTTGAATTATACCTTAGCAAAATTTAAGGCTGCTGCAGCGCCGTGCAGCAGCTGAAATATCATTTTAGCTTCTGCAGCCGCCCTGATTTTTGGCTTGGTATAAATGACGATAATGATAGCATAAAGTGACATTAATAAAAATAGTGATAATGATTGGAGTAATATTCCTTGCAGTAGATATAAAAATAATAATGAGAATACAACAAAAACTACTAGAGAAGGACTCTGAGAGTGTAAACCTCCACCGAGCAATGCTTACCTAACGAAAACTTCAAAAGGGTTCAAAATTCCATGTTTTTTCCAGATCACCACGAAAATTTCATCATTTGTTCATACTAGCTTTCCGAACATTTTATGTAAATGTCATAAAGATCTGTCCACAAATCTTCGAGTTATCTTGCGCTAACAAACACACAAACAAACAAACGCCTTCGAAAACATAACCTCTCTGGCAGAGGTACCAATAAAAATATTCGTAGTAGCAGAACTTGGGGGTTTTAGCGGACCCTACGGATCCCCGGCCTACGGATCCCCGGCCTACCAAAACGCTACGGGGGATGCAGATAATTTCCTAATTAGGATCCTGTGGCGGTCTACCTCAGGCCGGGGGGAGGCGCTCCCAGCTGAGGAGGAAGGGGGTCGAGGGAAGCCCTTGATCCTCGCGCCATCTTTTGATCCGTGCCCCCCATCACTCCCCCCTCCCCACCCCCTCCCTAATCCCATGCTATTCACACCAGCGACCGTCCACTCCCTTTTATAGGAGGACCCTAATCCCCAGAAAATCCCCATCCCTAATGCTGCCGGATCCCCGCGCTCTCGCTCTTAATGCTTCGGTGGGTCCCCCCCCCCCTTCCAGCCCATACCCCTTCCTCCCAACACACCTCATCTGCTTCCCCGTGGCTTCTGATCCTCTTCTTTTCTGTGCTTTTATTCCTTGTTTTTGTTTTAGGTTCCCCCCAAATTCCGTCGTTTTCCATTCGCTTTTATTTTTTGCAATGTTGAAGCTGCTCTTATTTTTATAAACTTTTTCGGGGTGCTTAATTTTTTGCTCGTTTTTCAGTTCTTTCTAATTTTTGCATGCTGGTTTGTTTTATATTCGTATTTATGTCCCGTTTTTCACTTCTTTCTTATTTTTAAGGCTATCGGTTGCCCATATTTTATTTTTTGGCTGTTCGTCTTTTTGGCAGCTTTTAGTTCCTCTCATATGTGCAGATTTTCAGGTGCGCGCAATTGTTTTTTTATTCGTTCAGATGCTCTCATTTTGAGTCTTTATATTTTGTAGTTTTACGATCATATAAATAATTTTTTGTTGTTGCTCTCATTTTTCAGTGGCAGTTTTATTTTTTTCTCATTTCTCGTAGTTTCTCGCTCGCTCGTGTTACTTTTCGTCATTTTCCATATTCTTTTGTATCCTTTGTTAAATTTTCCCCGATTACGAATATTTGTAACACAGATGCCTTAGTGATAAAATACGAATACGGGGTCTCCGTACAAATATAGCTGGATATTTTTGCACTCAAAGCTACACATTTACCTTCTTACGTACATGCACGTATATGTATGCGCACGTAAACTCCTATATCTACCTACATATACGCGAATGTATGGAGTACACATACATGTACGCTTGCTGTTAGTTCAACATACACACGCACCTAGGTATTACGCATACACACCTACACAGTACACACACAACATACACATATGTGTAGCGAGTGTGTCTTCACTACAAGTGTTCGGTAATTTCCCGTGAACATCTGATGTGTTCACTGTTCACCTGTGGCCCTATAAGAGGACAGAGAGAGACTCAACGTGTACGTGTTTGTAGTGTGCGTATGTATGTGCGTTTAGATGTGTGCGTATATTGTATGCTTGTCTATAGCTGTAATTCTTTGCATGTATTTATTTTTGCNTACTTAACGCTATCTCCACTCTATTGCGTTCGTTATCATGCTGATACTTTGTAAAACGATGCATCTGTTATTAACAGCATCGAATAAAGCACAAAGTGTATTCATGCATGTATTTATTCATGCAGTTGTTTATCTGTATCGTTATCTGCTTGTGTCTATTTTGTGGCATTTGCACAGACCGTGATTATAACCAATCTATCCTTATCTTGGTTACGGTTGAGACATGCGACACCTATTGACGACATTGAGTGGCTGGTCAAATTGAAAGACTGGTGTTTATTTTGATAATTTTTGGTGGCGCGGGACAGAGGATGGTAATGCGTTGCTGAAGTGGGTTTGGTCTCCCTTAATTAACACAATTGACACTTAAAGTCGAAAAGACAATAGGCAGCGGCGGTGCGGCCTCGATAACAAGAGTTAGGACTGCCTGTAGCAGTGAGAACTCTATCTATTGGGTCGTCAAAGTCAATCTAAGCCAAGCCCATTTGACTTGTCCGGAACTGCAGGCAGGCACTTGGGCTTCGTCACTTTGAATCGTGCCTCAAGTGTTAGAAGCAGCCCGATTACGTTGAGCCGCCTGACGACTCCCTTGTACGGGACAAGGTGGAGTTTTTGAATGTTTCACGGCTAATCGATTAAGGGTCAACGCCTTAAACTAGAATCAGAGGGTCGAAACCAGCACACCTTTTCGACGTTCCGTACAAGTCAATCCTAGGTGTCTTTATTCCACTGGCCGGTGGGACGCTCCCTAAAAACGGGATTAACGTAATGTTTTGCTGCCATTTTTGACCACCGAAAACACAAATAAAATTAAAAAATTATCTGGGTCTTGCTGCACTGCCTTTCCATAGTATAGCAGGCCGGAAGCTGCAATCCCATTAACTCGTGCAACCTGAATCGATAAAAATAGCATCTAAAAACAACAAACCGATAAAATTGATGATTGTAAGATAAAGCAAAGCTAATGAAATAATTAAGGGCCAGGAAAATAACTGAGGTACGATATGACAAATCTGAAAAATAAGAAATCCGAGGAAAATGACTCGATCTCAAACCACACGCACATTTGACTAGTAATAAGCCTGAGGAAAATCGTTTATCTAAAATGCATAAAAAAAATCTGTTTAAGTAGCAATCGCGAGGACAGTTACTGATATAAAATAAAACAAGTTTAAAAGTAACAAATTCAAAAACAAATGAATCGGTAATACGTTCTATATGACGTGCTTGTATGTGCGTATGCGTGCATGGCCCACGTGACACGTACACTTGTCTTAGTAAGTAATCAGTTCTCTATCTCTGCCGCACCTGTTGCTCTAATGATCTCTGTACCTGTGTACTGCTAACACCGTCCCAGTTCCTTGTGTCCGTGGCAGTAGCATTGCTGCCTGCATGTGGCAACACCGTCCCAGTTCTTTGTGATATGTAGCGTTTGTGCTGTTGCATATAGCAACACCGTTCCATGCATCCCATTGCAATTTCAACCTCCTCACATTTTACTCCTGCCACATTCCCCCCCTCCCCAATGTAAATTTCCCGGCACCGCTACGGCCCCTGAAGCTGTTGGTTCGTCAGTTGTTTATATGATTTATAGTCTGTCCATTTTATCAAGGCAGTTGGGGCGTGGTCGAATTCCACTACAACATTGCCAATTCTATGGGCTTTTCTGAGATTTTGTTCGGTCCACATCTTAGCCTCACCCACTTCCTGTGTATAGAAATCTCAAAAATACCCATAAAATTGGCAACTCTGTAGAGGAATTTGACCACGTCCCAACTGCCTTGATAGAATGGTCAGACTATAATTCAAAATTGCGTGCGGACAACTCTGATATTGTTTCTTATGATGTGCTTATTAAAAATAAACTGATAGTCATTCTGTAGAATGAAACTATCATGGTGCTCCGCTGCTGGTTCATGTTTAATAATTATGTAATGTTGCAATTATAATGACATACTCATTAATAATTATGTGTATTCACTGATACGGTAATATTAAAATGCTGAGATTTTTAATAATTGTATTTTGACAATAGTGATGTTTTTAAACCTTGATAGGGTAGTACAAATATCAATATTGTGACTGTACTAAAATAACTCGATAATACTGATGGTATTTTAATACTATAATAATCTATGATATATTATAATTGCTCTTAGATTTTGAAGGCAATGCCGAAACCATGACTTGAAGTAACATTGCAATAAGAATATATATTATATTTAAGCTCTGCTATAGGTACCGTATACCTATATGCCTGACGGACGCTTCTATATTTGTGTCCTAATATAATATGTCAGGAGCAAAAAATTATGCAGCACGGATGACAGTAAATTCATTGTCGGGACCCGTGTTCGGCAGTGTGGGTCTGCAAGTGTTCAAGTCGGCTTTTTTTTTCTTTTTGGCAGCGATTCTGGCGTCTTTGCAGAGCGCTTTTTGAATCGTACGCGGCTACGTACGGGGCGTGTACAAGGGGATGTACAATTTGTTCACATGGTGTGCAGGTCAGCCTCTAACAAGCTAACCTCAAGCAACTTCCAATTTCAAGCTTTGCCATAGTTTGGCTCGTGTTATATTGTTGGCACAGTAAGAAGGATGCGAACTATAAGAAGAGTCTCTGCGGCTACCTTTTGAAGGGGATCATCTGGTCACGTTTCATATAGTATGCTAATCTTACGAAACTTTTTTTTACCCATCTCTCTATGAACTGATTTTGCCTTTCCTTTAGGAAACGCTATTAGGTACGTAAACTATGCT
Source organism: Parhyale hawaiensis (assembly GCA_001587735.2). NCBI lineage: Eukaryota > Metazoa > Arthropoda > Malacostraca > Amphipoda > Hyalidae > Parhyale > Parhyale hawaiensis. The sequence continues at coordinate 8,451,647 of LQNS02277216.1, read as the reverse complement.
ATGAACTGTTGTTTGGGATGACAGAGGTTTGTAATTTTGATTTGCGTTTTTAAGTAAAAATTGTTCCGTAATGAAACTAGCGGTGAATTGCACATTAATGTTGGGGCCACGTGAATCCCAGAGTGTGCTGAGCCAATATTCACCGGGACCACTGGACGCTGGCCCAATCGGGTCCAAATGGGCTATAGCCCAACCGGTTCTGAATGGGCCGTGGCCCAACACGGGTCTGAATGGGCCGTGACCCAACACGGGTCTGAAAGGGCCATGGCCCAACACGGGACTGAATGGGCCGTGGCCCAACACGGGACTGAATGGGCCATGGCCCAACACGGGTCTGAATGGGCCGTGGCCCAACACGGGTCCATTGAGCCCGAGGCTCAACACGGGTCCACAGGGCCCGAGCCAATACGGATGGATAGCAGCCCCACGTGAAGGAGATCCCAGAGGGCCTGACCGGCGGCGGCATTTAGGAGATGCGCTGGCGGCCTCCTGCCAATTAGCGTAATGGTGGCCCGAGCGTTGGGGTGTCCCGGCCCTGTAGTGTGGGCCTTGTGTGTCCCGGCCCTCAGTGGGACATAGGGACCCTGGACCCGCTCAAGGTATGGCTATGTACCGGTTCTCACCATCGGTATTTAGCATATGTCCTTTTTATACTAGGTGTCGGTTACTTGGAGTGCATTTCGTCTATTTTGATCACCACGACGTCAAAATAATTCCAACGATTTATTCAACAGCGTACCTATTTACGCCAAGCAATACGGTACTTGAACCAGAACCGTACCTGTGCCGTAAGTGCACTTACTTCCGGCCCCTTACCTGTATCTGTACCGTAAGGCTTCCTGTCTCATACCTGTACTAGTATCGTGCCTACATCAGTGCCATACTTGCTTCCGGTCCCGTACCTGTACCCGGTACTGTACCTGCACCAACATCGTACCTGCACCAGCGCCATTAATTAATTTGGCCGCGGTACTCGGTACTGTGGTGCACCTGGAGCCTTTTTGTTATCAGCGCTCCTTACCTGTCCGCTAATTACGGCGCACCTGTCAATTAGGCAGTGTCGCAGTGGCAGGTAATGAAGTCTTCGCACGGCACTACTGCGCCGCGCCGGGTCAGTAGTTTCGCAGTAGTTACTGCACCGACTGTGGACAAGCTTTGGCTACACAGATAAATATCACCGCGATAGTAAAGATAATACTGGCAGTGATAAAAGATCGAGACTGGTAAAAGGAATCATCAGCACTGTCTCCGTACCTCATAATAGTACTGTATAATATTACTACGAGTAAATAGTTGTATGTAGTAGTAAATTATTGTTAATGATGATTAAATTATATTGCTGCCAATAGTTTTTATATTAATATTGATAAAATTATCATTCGTAGTATCATGATACTAGTGAAATCGTTTATCTCCCTTAAAGTTGACAGCCTTACCTACATGTTCACCTCTCACGATGGGAACTTTCTTTACGTGCCGTCCGCTACTACCAGCCTTTGTCCCTTTCGTCCTCTTCTTTCCCTGGTTGTAATTGCCATGCGCTGTGTATAAGATTTATAGTTTTACTTGCATATTACACGTCCCTTTTCTTCTCTCTGTTAACTTAACCCTGCCTTTCATACCGTTACATATACAGTATGTAGCACTTCATATAGGGTTACTCTACGAGAGAAGCAAATTAATACACGAAAGAAAAAGGTAACTCTCTGATGGTCACAATATTTACTGGACAAAGCTGTCGACGTCGGTCTACGAGTCCTGGGTCTAATAATTTATATAAAAACTCATTTGTTGAGTGTACTAAATAGTGACGATTCATTGCATTTTACTGCATGCATGATAATGTATGTGAAATTGCAATGGAATCGAAGTATGAATCAACAGATTTATACCTGTTGGTATTTAACATAAACCTTACTCAGGTGTGACTGTAATGTATGTAATTGACTGCATGTAATAACTAGAGCACTCTGAGAGCGCATACCTCCGCCAAGTAAGGCAGCGATAACGAAAAATTCACATTGGCTCTGAAACCATGATATTCTTTGTATCAGTTCCAAAATCTAATCATTTGTGCCTTTTGATAGTATTAACAGTTTCTACAATTTTTCTCTTTTTTTTGAAGATCCGTTCATAACTTTTTTGAGTTATGCTGCTAACAAACATTATGACAAACATGAGTCAAACATACAAACGACCTAGCCGATCTGCACCAAAATTTATTCATTTATGTCTTTTAACATTACTAACAAGTCCTATAAATTTGATAAGGATCCAGTCATTATTTTATGAGTTATTGTGCTAGCAAGCATAAAATTAAAAACAGTGACAAACAAACGAACGAACAAACGTATCATTACAAAAATTTGGTCATTTACTCTTCATGAAATATATATATATATATACCTAACAACTCATGTAATTTCATAAAAATCCTTCAGTAAATTTTTGAGTTATGGCATTGAGAAAAATGAGGCAGACAAACAAATAAACCGGATGGATGAACCTTCACCAAAAGTTAATCATCTATTCCTACTAACATACCTAACAATCCCTGTAAATTTCGTCAAAATCGGTCCATAACTTTTTGAGTTATCTTGGTGACAGACAGAATAACAGACAGACAAACCCGACGAAAACAAACTCCTTGGCGGAGGTAATTACCGTTGTGTTGTACAGAATATGAGTATAGATAGCATCGCGTATGTGTATAGGCGTGTATGCATAGACTAGATTAGATAGTAGGCTGTAGATGGACCAGTAGGCCCATTCCCATAGAGCATCCGGGACTTACGCTCCGGCCCTCTATGAGTTAGAGCCGTTAGGTCAGAATCATGCATATCTGAGACAGAAAAAAAAAGAAAATTAGTTCAGCCAAAGAGTTGATCGTGCAATTAGGACAATAAGTTACTGCAGATACGCGAAGCTCGGGGACGTTAAGGAAGTTCGGGCAAAAACGAAAGTGAACTGCGATGGCGTACAATCTTTGACCGTTACGAGTTTATAACTCCTGAAGGAGGAGTCCGTAACTATGGAGGATGTCGCTCCCAATGTTTGCCAAGACTATTTTTAAGCACCCATAATTGCGGGAGAGGGAGGTGGCTATCCCAAATGTTCACTATGAAGTATGGGAAGAGCTGCTGGCTGAGAGTAGTTCTTCGATCGTAATGCTAGTTTTTCTAGCCGTTGTTTTGCAGGCGAGCATTAACTTCTCTTTCAAAAAGTCCCTGTGTCGGCTCGTCGTTAAAGCCATTCAAGTATTTGAATGTTTCTCTCAGTTGCCCCTCGAGCCGTCTTGTTCGAGAGAGAGGAGTCCCACTTCCCGAAGGCGACAATTGTATGGCTTGTTTCGCAGCTGAGGCAATAATTTTGTTGCTATACGTTGGATTCTATCCATTTATCGATATCTTCACACTTGTGTGGCGACCAGAATTGAACGGTATATTCTAAGTGCGGGCGCACTAGTGCTTTGTACAAAGGAATGATAATATATGCATACATGCTCATATATATTAATACCTATGCATATAAGCATGTCCAGTATATATTCTGCTATGCCATGCATGTATATATTAAGTACCCCAGAAAGTTCTTTGCATATTTCATCAGACAAGCAAGTATCAAAAACCGAACATACCTGCTGGGTTACCTGGTACATGGAAATGTCACAACGTGTTAGGATACGATGAGCAGAAATACGTCTCTCGAATTAATTTATATGAATTGATGGTCTGGACGACGAGTAGTAGTGATACAAAAACTGGCTAGGAATGTCCGCACGTCCTAGCAGATACTTTCATTTGCGTCTGGGAAATCATAGGACGAGATGCTAAGTCCAAGCGTTTTATCAATTTCAATAATTAATATATATATTCGGGCATACTTCTTGACAGGGAAGGAAGGAGGATGGGAATGTTGCACCCGCGATGAACTGGCTGCGTTCAGGCAACTCAAACTGTAAATAAAATAGCGCATTCACCATACCAATACGACTACCACCAATGAATACAACTTCTTTGCCGCTATTTTTGTCGACCGCGAACCATACTTTTTAATAATGAACCCCCCACCACCGCCACCTCCCTAACTCCGACCTTACTGCCGTCTCTCCCTCTCCTCTTTCACCCCCCCCCCCA
>LQNS02277216.1:8427314-8438447 GCA_001587735.2 Parhyale hawaiensis | reverse complement strand
GCGTAAGTGGAATCATTCCATGGTTACCTAAGTTTAATGGCATCATGGTTGTTCCCTACACTACATCACGTCATGGTTGTCCACTCTATATCACTTCATGTAGTATATATTACTGGTACATCGCATCATGGTTGCCTACATTACTTGATTTAAAGGATTACCATGTTTAGTCACTTCATGGTTGCTTACATGACATAATTTAGTGGACGACTATTTTACATCGCTTCATCATTGATTACATTACCTGAGCTAATAGATAACTATGCTACATCACTTATAGTTGCTTCCATTACATTATGTGATTTAATAGATGACAATGTTACATCACTTCACGGTTGCCTCAGCAAAATTACTCCATGGTGGCCTACATTACATCAGTTCACAGCTGCCATTGTTCGATCACTTCATAAGTGTCAACGTTAGATCGCTTCACAGCTGCCAATGTTAGATCACTCTAGGTCTGCCATTGCTAGATCACTCTAGGCCTGCCAATGCTAGATTACTCTAGACCTGTCAATGCTAGATCACTCTAGGCCTGCCAGTGCTACATCACTTCACTGTTGAAGATACTAGATCATTCCATGGTTACCAATGCTGCATCACTTCACGGCTACCAATGCTGAATCGCTTCACGGCTACCAATGCTGTATGACTTCGCGGCTACCAATGCTTAATGCTACACCACTTCATGGCGGTCAGTGCGTCATCACTTAGATCACTCCACTGCTGCCATTGCTATATCTCTTCGCTGTTTCCAATTCTAGATCACTTCATAGCAGTCAGTGCTTCATCACTTCACTGCTACCAGTGCTTCATCGCTTCGCTGCTGCCAGGGCTTCCTCACTGCATGCCTGCAAGCTGCTCCGACTCATCTTTCAGCTTTGCTGTCTGTTCTGATTATCTAGCTTAGGCCGTATACGAAATAAATTTCATTAACATTTTCATCTGCTGTTTACTTGGCATTTCATTACAAATCGAGTAAGCCACAAATTTGAGAAGCTTCTGTTCTACAAAATGACACTGTTTGTTTCACAAACTATTATGAAATTGCTTTACTCTACTGCAAATATTAAAGAATGTCATAAACAGTTGCTCTAAGTATTTACGATTCAAGCTTTAATATTTTTGTGAATTTGCTTCATATAGAACTTTTAGAAGTATGTACAGGTTTACCAGTCATCACTGAATGCCAAATAGCTAATCAAAGTAGGAGAAAGTAATGAGAGAAAATGGAAGAACATATGAAAATGCGTCTGCGGCACCGTGCAGTCGGACCCAATTTCGAGACCGAATTCTGACTTGGGGCGAGTGGCAAGTCAATGCATAGTGTGGTCTATGACTGACGTAATCAAAACCACAAATTTATGTACACCAAAGTTATCAATCTGCTGTATATGACCCTATCGAACTCAACTTGGCAGTATATAACCCGTCTGAGTCTAAACCCTGCTGTATATAACCCAGCATCATAAAAGTCAACCGAATTCAAGCTGTGAATAACCTAACATCTCCCCACGAAACGTTACCTAACTTAACACGCCGTTGAATGAAATCCAGCTATACCAAAGCTAACCTAATCGAACTGAACCTACTCTAACTAAGCCCATTGCAACTTAACTTATCACAACCTCTATTATGATTCATCCCAGTCTATCTTCACCTAACCTAACCCAACCTACCGTCATCTGACGTAACCTAAGCTAACCCAATATCACCCGTTCTGCAACCCGTGCAGCGTACGAGTGGCGTGTCTAACATCGCACAGCAACATCGAACGAACTATCCTCACCTCTGAAGATCCCCCCCCCCTTCCCCTTCCACCACGGTCCCCTTTTCCCCTCCGCCCCGCAGGCGACTCCCCTGAGCTTTTTTGCAGCTTTGCTTTTTTTCTATTTTTGTCGGTGGATCTTTTTCTTCGCCTCGAGAATTTTTCTTTCGTTTCTTCGCTTTACATTCGCAGCCCCAGAGAAGTGAAGAACGATGTGTGGAGAGATGTGTGGGGATCGCAGAGAGAAGTATGGGTAGTGAGAAGAAACTAGAGAAAAGGGAAGATATGAGTGGTGGGAACGCGAAGAGAGCATGCCGACGGTAGAGTGAGCTAAGAGAGAGGTTTGTGGAATGAAAGGTATAAGAGAAGCGTAGGGAATAAGAAGAAACAGAGTAATTAAGCAAAACCGATTGTTCTCTTGCAGAGAACATAGTGCTTCCATAATTTTTTCTTGCCCAATCTTTCGTAGGAACTATAGCTTTAATATAATATGGCTTTTATGCATTGTGCAAGCGTATGCTCAGTTTATGATCGGATGTTCAGCTCGCTCGTTAGGATACGCCGTCGACGTTGCTAGCATAGCTATAGTCAGAGTTGCATGAAGAACGTGCGAGCTGAACGTGCGCTCATTAAGTTGAGCGTACGATTGTACACAGTGGTCCCGGCATTGTCTGGACGTCAACTCATCGAGTCAAGCATTTGCTGCCGATAGGTACTTCTGTCATTGATACTCCTTACCCTTCAGTGAACAGTTTATCATACGCGCTACGTACTTAACACTGTTCCTCGAGATCCAGAAGAGGCAACATCACGTCGTGCAGAGAAGGGTTAACGCACTAACCCAATTTATTCAGTGGCTTATATACTAAAGAGTTTTAGACTTCACGCTAGCTGTTTTGCATTATCGCATATCTGGTATAACTGAGATCACTGCCATTTTCAGCTTTTTATGATGTATGAGCATACATGAGTAGAACTACTGCTATCAGTTACAGTAAGCCCTGGTTTGACACTAATTGTTAATAGTGGGCTATGTTCAAAGCTCAAACTATTGACAACTTTCATCATAGATATTTATGGTCCTAAACTCCACAGACAATGTATATCGTATACGATGAGTCACAGAACAAATCTAACTTTAATTTTTTTTTAAATGACTAAAATTCGTTCATTTATGCAAATAATTATGTGGATATGCTTGTGTGAAAATATCAACCATCGCATATGGCTACCAATATTGATGCATTTTCTGCACTGCGATCGAACAGGGTTGTCCCAGAACCAGCGTGCTGCTCCAGCACACCAAGACAAGCAGTCCGCCAGTGCCAGAGAAGAAGAAGACATCGCTGTCCCCAGTATATATAGTTTCCGAACTTCATTAATTCAAAGTTGGGATCTACTGGGGTATTATTCTGTAGCCTACGTCTACATATTGCGGCAAGGTTTGCCCTTGCCAAATATACGTAAACATGTAACGTAACGGTTTCATGCACCGTATACACTCGCTGACCTGCCATCTATCACATGTAATTAAGTTCATGCAATAAGATGAACAGAATACGATGATACGTAAATATGATGTGCATGTGTAACGCGCCCCTATGTAAATGTTAAGAATTCAATCACCATATCCACACACCGGCCAGCCATCTGTCATATGTAATTAACTACATGCAATAAGATGAACCGAATACGATGATGACATGTCGTACAAGTTGCGGTGTGTAGGTGCACGATGTCGCGCGGTCGTAAATACTAAGTCTCTATTGCCGGCCACCGAACCTAAGCCGCTTCTTATCGTCGCCGAACCCTGTCATCGAACGATTTAATGCGTGTAATTTCGTACGGCCGGCACATTAGTTTGACTCAAGTGGGAAGTATATGGGCCAGGTTGCATGAGTATAGTTCATCTCGTGCCCCTGACATGGGTAATAAATACACTTATTTGGAGAAATGAATGGTAGCCGAGTCTCTTGGAGACGCCTGAAATGTCCCTATTTGTAGGAAATGAATGACTTCTGACTAGCCTCCCAGGCGCCACTAGTGTCCCTATTTGTAGGAAATGAATGACTTCTGACTAGCCTCCCAGGCGCCACTAGTGTCCCTATTTGTAGGAAATGAATGATTTCTGACTAGTGTCCCTATTTGTAGGAAATGAATGACTTCTGACTAGCCTCCCAGGCGCCACTAGTGTCCCTAATTGTAGAAAATGAATGATTTCTAACCAGTCTCACAGGCGCCACAAATGTCCCTATTTGTAGGAAATGAATGACTTCTGACTAGTCTCACATGTGCCACAAATGTCCCTATTTGTAGGAAATGAATAACTTCTGACTAGCCTGACAGGCGCCACAAATGTCCCTATTTGTAGGAAATGGATTCAGCACCACAAATGTCCCTATTTGTAGGAAATTAATGACTTCTGACTAGCCTCACAGGCGCCACAAATGTCCCTTTTTGTAGGAAATTAATAACTTCTGAATAGCCTCACATGCACCACTAATTACCAATTATATAAGTTTCAGTAGTAACAAGTATCACGTAGCAGACGACGTATATATAGTACGACTTTACCATAGCTACCATGTTTATTAAGACTTAACCACACCCGCCGAGGGTCTCTCTTGGTCTCCCTTGTAGTCTTTAAGGAGTCGTTAGAAAATATCCCCTGCTATCGTACGTCCAGTATGACGTAAATCGATGCCGTTTTAGATCATTAAAAGTTTATCTTGGCACACTGCATCCATCCCTTATTTATTATGAGGACAAATAAATCAAGTAAACGAAAGCCGAGGAAAAAGAAACATATATCAGTAAATAAATATGTAGGTACCTAGAAAATTAGTTACTGGACTCAAACAGTCGGGCGCTCACGTTTCCATATGCATTATGTTCCTGCACTGGCCTTATGAGCTCAAGCGCACTTCAAATAATGCTATTTCTTTAAGAAGTCATCGTACTGATAAATCGGATGTAATATTTTGTACAGTCGCGGATGCGGATCTTTAAGTGGATGTTGCAGTTCTGACATCCGCGGATGCGGATGCAATTGCTGATGTTACCATATCGACATCCGCGGATGTTCAAAAAAGGCGCGGATATTGCGCGAATGCAGATGCGGATGTTCGCCCCACCACAGACACACACACCCCCTCTCACGACGGCAGTTTGTACAACACTCGGGAAGAAAATCTAGATGATGCTTTGTTGACAGGGACAGCACTTGCACACATTTCAGTCCAAATGAGGATTTGTAGTTTTCAGCCCTGTGGATGAGTTTAGTGTAGAGTGATAAACCTGCGCCTCCATAGCTGCGGGTGCTGATCTTTTAGCGGATTTTACAGCTCTGACATCCGCGGATGCGATGCGGATGTTACCATCTTAGCATCCGCAGATGTTAAAAAGGGTGCGGATGTTCCGCAGATGTGGATATTCGCCCCATCACTAAGCCACCGTTTTAGAATTAACCCTTACTTTTTTTCATACCGTTACGTATATTACATTTCCTATAGGAAGTGTTTCCACGAGCGAGACAAATTAATTCATGACAGAAAAAGTTAAATTAAATTAAATTAAATTAAATTAAAGCGCTATGACTGGCCTACGTAAATAGTATACAATACGCGCGCTTCAATAATACCTATAGCAATACTATCCGTAATTTGAGATAAGAGCTAAAGAGTCAAGGAAATAATATCCATATTTACGGCATCAGTGCGGCCGCACGCGCTGATTTAGCTTCGTTACGCCGATATTGTTGCCTAAGCGCCGTAATAATAAGCGTAATGCCATAATATTCTTTTATGGCCACGCTCAACGACAGCGGCAATTTGCGACGCGAATCGTACCTGACAATCTGCGTAATTTGTGACCGTGCGTCGCCGACGATGCCAGTTTTTTATGTATATTTGTCAGAAGAGGGCATCCGCGGCCCTGCGGCCAGTAACAGAAGCGAAAATGGCCGAAAAAGTGAACTTTTACATCTGTCAATAACTGCCACGCACTGCCACACCTCTGATATTAATTTGTTCATAGGCCAGGTGGCCTATTTTTCCGTTACTTTTTTCTTATTCTAAATAATATTTTCTCGTTTTACCTTCGTTTCGGTATTGTTTCTAGTGAAACTACCATGGATTTTTCATTTCTCTTGATGCACCTACTGCATGTATCCTCCTAGTCTCCTATCTAAAGTGTCGCTATAGAGGCAGGGGGACCAATATTAAAGGGGGCAGGGGGACCTAAGTAAAAATGTTAACACATCAGTCAACCTCTTCTGGAAACTACGCGTTCCCAAGCAGTACTCATCCGTAGATGGGATTCTTACTCACCGAACTCTCTTGGTGGAAGGTCGTTACCTATTGCGGTGATTCTGAAACTGTTGACGAAGATATTACTATAGCCTATCCACATTTGTTATTCACGTTTTCTATTTATTAGAGGTACTAGGAGAATGTGCGCCCTGTATCAGAGGTAGTAGTAGTATGTACACCACACTCGCGCCTTATATCAGAGCACCCACCGGTATGTGCATCACACTCGCGCCTTATATCAGAGCACCCACCGGTATGTGCATCACACTCGCGCCTTATATCAGAGCACCCACCGGTATGTGCATCACACTGGCGCCTTATATCAGAGCTCCCAGGCGCGCCTGACAGCACAGGCCTCGCGCTCCTTCTCTCCGCCGTCTCGTCGATCACTTCGGAGGGACCATAAAAAACTCGGGGTTTTTTTTGCCCGTCGCCGACAGCGGGCAGGGCACGGTCGGGGTACGGGCACGTGCCCCTCGTGCCATAAATTAACACGGGTACGTGAAGTACGACATGGCACACACGGCGTGCGACGCGTTCTGATCTTTACGATGGCAGAGCCGAAGATCTCAGGTCGTGCCATTGCTCCTGTAGCGGCTCGGTACGTGGTGCTGATGTAACTAATGTACGGTAGTGTACTCCGTACGTGCTGTGCGGTGCACCAGCTACTGTGCACCTTGTGTACTGTGGAGTGCACCAACTATAGCAATGGATTCTAACCCGTGAACACATACTGCCCCATCTTCGTAGACCGTATTAGGGAGCATTCGGTTGGGTCACCAAAGTCGATCTAAGCCAAGGCCGCTTGACTTGTTCGGATCTGCAGACAGGAACTTTGGTTTCGTCACTCTGAATCGTGCTACAGTTACCAGGAGCCACCCGGCTATGTCAAGCCGATTGAAAAATCCTTTTCACGGAGTAAGGCTGCGTTCTTTGCCAGAATATCAACGCCTGCAACTTCAACCAACGTGTCGAATCCGCAGCACCTGCCTAAAGTTTAGGCAAGTCAGGCCTCGAAGGCTTAATTTCGCTGGCCAATTGAACGCTCCTTTTGTAGTGCTGTTGCTACGATTAAACTTATTAGTGAAACTAGACTCCGGAAGTTCCATATGCATTCCCCGAACCCATGGTAACTGGAAAACAATTTTCATGTTGAAATCATTCATAGTTGTTTTATTTTTCATACCTAATTTGTGTTTGTCTCGGGTGGTGAGCTGCGTTAAACCCTGAGATGGCCTGACGAACTCATCGAACCCCTAGGGTTCTAGCGAGCCCACTTTGAGAATCTTGGCTCTATTAATTAACGGCGCTTTAGACATTCTGATGTCTAACTTATACACTATCTCGTTAATGCTATGTTATTAAGTCTATACTCAATAATGACTTCTGTACCTATCTTCAGTGACAGTTTTCAAAACTAAAGTAACTGTATGGGTAGACGGAGACCTCCATGGGCTTACAAGAATCTCTGAAATAATTTTATGACCACTAACATGAAATTTCGCCAAAAAATGATATAGGCACTACATTTTTGATGGAAGAGTATTTGGATCGCCAGGAGGAGGATCTTGCCTGGAATGTTCCGCATGCCACTGCGTAGACTCTCATGGTATCTCTTCCAGTTCATGAACAGTATCTACTGTGCCACCTGGTCGTCCTAAACTCACCATTCTGCACAATGTACATCCTACCCTACCTGTTTTGTCTTTTTACTTGCTCCTCTCTCTGCTGTACCAACCTGTCTAGCCTACTTGTTCCCGAGTCTAATTTATCCACTTGGTTGTAGGCCTCATTATCTACCCTCTCTAGTTACCGGTTTACCTGTTTTATCTAACTTACTTATCTATTCGTTTATATTTCCTACCCTCCCTACTTACCTGTTCACATTCCTGTTTTACACTGCCTAATCACCTGTTCATATTCTTGATCTACCTCACCTGCTTACCTGTTCACTTGCCTACCTTGCCCATATACCATGCAGGCAACCCCATCCGAACACCTATGCATTTGTCCGTCTAAGCTCCTCCCGCACTTCAGCCTCACTTTCTTCGAGCCATCCGTCACCGCGGTCGGTGATGCCACTCGACAATTTTCTGTTCATTTTACAATAGCGGGGAAAACAGCGCACAGAAAATTGCATGTCGGCCACGGAAATTGCGCATGGCAGCTAATTGTTGTCTGTGCCTTACTGCTGCCCTCTCGTCCTGCGCTCTGTCATTACCCGGCCTACGCTTACCCGGCCCGGGTCAGAGGTTGCCTTGCAAGGGTGGGTACCCGGACGATCATCAGTGCCCCCCCAGCGAGGGGTGGGGGCTCCGCTAATGATAAGGGTTGCATAGTTTATGGGGTTCCTGCTGAGGATCGTTGGCAGTCTTCGGTTGGGAGAAGAGGGGAAGGAAGGGATTGAGGAAGAACGTGGGCCCCCGTACGGTAGTGTCTGAGATGGGGGAGAGTGGGGTAGTGCAACAGAAGATGCAATGGAGATCGTGGAACAAGACATTTAGGACCGGTAGCTGAGGATGTTTTGGTGTACAGCGAAGAGGCTGCTCAGTGGCGATTATCAGAGACGAAAAAGTTGCAGCATGGAGATTGTGGTATGAAGAGAAGTGCTCGATCGGTGGAAATTGTAGCACAGTAAAAAAATAAATTGATATTGCCCAAAAGCGAAAAAAGCGCTGGAACAGAGATTGAGGATCAGTGAAAATAGTAACCAGGACGGATAGTGTGGAAGACTGAAAACAATGGCTGAGCAGACATTATGGGCGAAAACAGCAGCGGTGTAGGAATTGTAAGACTGCAAAAATAGTGGCTGATCGTAAATTGTAGAAAGGCGAAAACTAAGGCCGGATGAAAATTGCGAAAGGGCGAAAATAGTGCCCCAACAGAGGTGTGGAGCAGCGAATACGAGTACCAGCAGTGGTGAAATGAAGATTCAGTTGCAGTGAAATTGTCACTGAACGAGGTCACAGGTAAAGAATATAATTGAGTGGCAATGGTAGAAAAAATGCATAAACTATTCCATTAGAGTGTCATCAGCTCCCAGTACTGTCATTCAATCATATGACTTTATGGAGTTTAGATGATCATCGTACGGACCTGATGATTATCTCACATACCTGATAATTGTCTTAACGTACCGGACGATCATCTTATGTTTCTGACGTACCTTCACCCGCTAGACGTCTGTGACGTACACGTCACATCCGTCAACCTTTTCGACACGTCCACCATACCCGTCCCTCACACGTCTGGTTGTCTCGATAGGTACGTACGGTGCCATGGCAGCTGACGCGCACGTCAACGTTACGCAATCGTGTCATGCCGAACCACGCACGTCCCTCCGTCTTCTGAACATTTACACCCCCTCATTACCAGACACCAATAGTCACATCGGCAACTAAATAGCAATTAGGGTGTCGTCAGGCACCCAATAGCAGTCATTTGTGTCTCAATGGTCCCAGCCATTCGTTGCGGCTTCTCTGCGCCGCCGCCGCGCCTCGGGATATCGTGGCTTGGAGGAGACTTCTTCTCTTCATCTTCTTCTTCTTCTTGCGGTCATCTGCATCCCCGCCCTCGCCGCTAGGTGGCGCTATGTAGTGTGCTTGGCTGCGTATGAGGGACTTTCGCTGGTGAATGGATGGAGTCAACGCTGGAAATTGCGCTAGGCTGCGTGTCTGAGAAGAAATGCTCAAAATTATTGTGCCAGGCTTCGGAGTAGAAACGCTCGAAATTGTGCTTGGCTGCGTAGTAGAAAAGTTGGGAATTGTTTTTGAGTAATAATTAAGAACGCTAGATACTGTGATTGCCAGTTAGCTAGACACGCTGGATACTGTTGTTGGCTGCTAACTAAGAACGCTGGATATTGTGATAGGCTTCAGGCAAAGAACGCAGGATAGTAGGCATGGCTGTGAACTAGATTAGCTCTGGATATTGTGATTTGATAAGCTAGTAACTAGGAACTGTGGGTATTTTTGGAGTGGCTGTTTAAAAGCAACATTATCTGATGAATGGACGGAAGACTGGCTATTATACATGGCAGCGTTGTAATTTGAAACGATGGATATTGCATGGGCCAGGCTGCGTAGAAGCAACGCTGAAATTGTGCTCAGCTGAGCAAATGAGGCTTTTACTATAGAATAGACTTAATGCCAAGATCTCATGCTTTGCTACGCTTCATCACAGCTCAAGCCGCATAGGTTGACGCTTGGAATTGTGCTTGGATGCGTTACAGTGGAGCGGTAGACATTGTGTTTGACACAGCAGTAGAAATGGTTGAAATTGTTCTTGTGTCCGCGATAGGAAGCACTGGTATTGTGCTTGACTTGTTGACTCAGTGGTAAAAGTGGTTGAAATTGTTCTTGTGTCCGCAATAGGAAGCACTGGGTATTGTGCTTTACTTGTGCCGTACGAGCGCCAGAAGTCTTTGACTGCGTAGCAGAAGTGCTGAGCTCAGTGCTTGTTTGCTAACTAAACACTTTATGCATGTAGCGGTGGCTGGTTGCGTAGCAAGAACATTGGATATTGTTCGTAGCTGCCTCCATGAAACACTGGAAATTGTGCTTGGTGGGAACATTGGAAATTTTGCTTGGTGCGCAAGCTAAAGAAACACTGACAGTTGCGCTGGGCTGCGTCCCTAGAATACTGGAAATTGTGCTAAGCTGCGTCCCTGGAACACAGGAAATTGTGCTAGGCTGCGAAGTAGGAACGCAGAAAGTTATACTGGCTACCTAGGCTATAGGAACACTGGAAATTGTGTTGGGCTACGTCTTCGTCGCCGCCTCCAGGCAGTGCTGGATATTGTTCTTGACTGCACCTGAGCTGCGCGGATGATGGCGCGGGTAGCAGCATCATCCGCGTTTAATTCCATGCTATTAAGGTGCCTTTGTCAGTCTACGGACTTTCCAGCAACGTCTCAAATGGTTGTTGCTGTCGTTGCTTCGGTTGGTGCTGCAGCAGCGGCCGCTCGTGACGACAGCCGTGCAATTAGGTGCCTTGGATTGCGTGGTGGCGGTCTGCAGCGCACCACTGTACCCTGCACTGCTGCGCACCACTGTA
>LQNS02277216.1:8388728-8404221 GCA_001587735.2 Parhyale hawaiensis | reverse complement strand
TGACACTGTGTGCGCTGTTGACACTGTGTGCGCTGTTGACACTGTGTGCTCTGTTGACACTGCGTTCTCTGTTGACACTGTGAGCTCTGTTGAGACTGTGTGCTCTGTTGACACCGTGTGCTCTGTTGAGACTGTGTGCTCTGTTGACACCGTGTGCTCTGTTGACACCGTGTGCTCTGTTGAGACTGTGTGTTCTGTTGACACTGTGTGCGCTGTTGAGACTGTGTGTTCTGTTGACACTGTGTGCGCTGTTGACACCGTGTGCTCTGTTGACACCGTGTGCTCTGTTTACACTGTGTGCTCTGTTGAGACTGTGTGCTCTGTTGACACCGTGTGCTCTGTTGACACTGTGTGCTCTGTTGACACTGTGTGCTCTGTTGACACTGTGTGCTCTGTTGACACTGTGTGCTCTGTTGACACTGTGTGCTCTGTTGACACTGTGTGCTCTGTTGACACCGTGTGCTCTGTTGACACCGTGTGCTCTGTTGACACCGTGTGCTCTGTTGACACCGTGTGCTCTGTTGACACTGTGTGCCCTGTTGACACCGTGTGCTCTGTTGACACCGTGTGCCCTGTTGACACCGTGTGCCCTGTTAACACCGTGTGCCCTGTTGACACCGTGTGCCCTGTTGACACCGTGTGCCCTGTTGACACCGTGTGCCCTGTTGACACCGTGTGCCCTGTTGACACCGTGTGCCCTGTTGACACCGTGTGCCCTGTTGACACTGTGTGCAGTATGTACTATTTCGTTGTGCACGGTATGCTAGCTCAGAATTCCCTTGCGTACGGTCCTACATAATTCCTACCGAGTCTAGTGTACCTCAGATTCGCCCCTGCACGACTTTACCATTGTACACATTTTGGGCGTCCCGCATTCCCGCAGTGTACCTGGCGTACACTGTACGCAGTGTACCTGGCGTACACTGTACGCAGTGTACCTGGCGTACACTGTACGCAGTGTACCTGGCGTACACTGTACGCCAACCTAACGACCTTGCACCCACGCCACAACCGCCGCAATTTAGCGCACTTTTCTAACTCGCGCCTCGTAATTGCTTCGCGTCGTCAGATGAAATCAGCTCACCTTGGCGTGCTGCCGCTGCTCCCGTCGTCCCATCCAACGTCTCCAGATCAGGTGCGTGCGTGCGTGCGTATTACGGACGCAAGGACGTACGGGATTCTGTCATTCGCTGTTTTGCCAAATTACACAACTTTTTTCGACCAAAAAATTACGTTGTTGACTAGCCCCAATAGCATTATCTTTTTTACTCGACAGAAGCTAGGTCTATATTTACCCGACTTTAGAAGGGTAAAATACCAACTATGTCGTTTACTTGGTCGAATACCTGACGAGGCATCGACTTTTTTCAAGTTTTTGAGCCCCCGAAATGAAAGATTGAAGATACAACGAAATGATAGTTCTTTTATTATATTTAACTGGGAACCAAGATTATTGTAGCATTTTCTCTTAGACAAGTCACTAGAAAAACCGCATATGAAGTTTCTTGATAATGTGATACTGAACGCACGACACATTTAGGTAGACGAAGTGCACTGTATCTCCCAACACGAGCAGCGCAATGCTGTGGTAGTCGCGCCTCAGCACTGTATTGAACTACCTTAAATTTGTCTAAATTCATACAGTTCGTGGTCTTTTTAACTCCACTTCAGTGAAGTTGTCTCCATTCAGCGTTTTATTTGAGTTGTACTCTTTGTTTAGGTCCATCTTACTGAAGCTATTGATTACTGTAGTGTTGGTTCGCCCTTGCTTCGCGAGAGGATCCGCCCATTTTCATATTCTGGGGACAGTCAACTACTGAAACGCGATTTTCTGTTATCCGTCTACAACTGGACTGCTGTATTATGCGACCCGTCTACTACTCGCATACACAGAAACTATATTTTAGTTCATCGTATCCCCGCTCTCAGGGGTATATTCTGGCGGGCCTTTTCCCTGCCACAATATATATGGACCTCACGAACCCAAGCACTGTCCCAAGTGCCGTGTCCGCATGAGATGTTGCAGTTCTCCGCAGTTCCTTCTGAGGATGTTAATTTGTTGAGTTAGGTAGGTTCTCTATACTTCCCCTTCTGTTCTGCGAGGTGGGCAGTCGAATGGTGGTAAGCGACTCATCCCATGTGACTCCTCTCTGCTCTCGCGTGGTGGCCACGGAAGGGTCTCTCCGCACGAGTATTTCTTTCTTCTGTTTTTGGTTTTCGTCTCTTGCTCTGTGCCGCGTGGCTGAGCGAATTTGTTCAGTCTAGTGGTGTAGGGTTAGAGATGCTGTGCGCCTATCTTCTGTGGTAACGCAGTCGGCCGACTGAGATTTTCCGGCTGGAATGCAGAGATAAAACATTCATATACTGATGCGACATTATAAACTGCGTCTCACTGCTTGGACCACGTAATATGAATGTGGGTCCGATGATAAAATCAGGAATGTACTAATAATAATTCAACGTATTCACCCGTTACAAACTCCCTGTGGCATTCCGAGACTGGCCGCATGTGGCGGAATATTTTTTAGCGTTATGTAAATTTCAAGTAATACAAGGTACTTGTTTCATTAAAACATCGAGCCTGCTACTTGAAAGTGTAATGGACTAATACTGAATTTACTATTGTTATTCTTGTTTGATGCAAATTATTACTACTCAGTATTAATATAACTAATGACTATAAAGAGCTGGCAAGCTTACTAAAACTACTGCTACTTATGATAATTTTGTGTTGATGATTTTATCCTGTCTATTATTGTCATCATTATTACTATTGCAATCATGTTCTAGCATCATTGGTCTAGCATGGTGGTGACAAATGTTTCTACGGGCTAGACATGTTAAAGACCTGCTTTCCTTATATTTTTTATGAACAAGGGACAAAAATTAGTTTTTACGGTTTCTAGATCGTCCGCACATCTGGAAATGTATCTGTTTCTTCACGGTCGAATTTGGTTCGATTGAGGCTAGCTGACGTAGATTCTTCATTAATAGACAGAAGTCATTACCAGCCTTTCGTTACTTATGATTATATTTATACTGAGATCTTAGTATTTGATTCTTTATTACGATTGACATCTTAAACTTAGTTATTACTGAGTAATGTGAAATTTCATTCTGTGTGTCGGTGGAATTCGAAGGCCTGCAGAGGAGGAAGGATCAGTGACGCCTGCAGAGGATTGTGGTGTGCGTTGCTGACCAGGACCCTTCGTAAATTTTTTTCCATGCGTGGTTTTTTGATTTCCTTTTGCACAATTTTATTGAACCGTAGAAACTGCTCGTGATTTTCAACAGGTTGAGCACTGAGTCGACTAGACATTACAGCCTCTGCTATACAGGCGTCTCTCGATCGCCGCAGAAAATCATGTAACTGGCAGCATGTACTTAATAACATGTGAGCTTTGTCTACCAGTTTCGATCCAAAGGTTAACTGCTACTGCTCTACCCATGCTAATATTAAGACTAGATGCCTCGGGGTGCTGTGCCTATAATATTTTGGGGCATGCATCGTCCTAATAAAATGTTACATGACTCATTTTTCGTTCAAACTACAACAAGAGTATTTTCCGACACTGTATACATTATTTACGAGTAGCCCGGTATGTCATTGTTCTTTCCCTAAAATAATAATAATAATAATATTTATTTCTCATCTGGAGACTGTGTCCAACGAATTGACACTGCACAATGCTAACGGTAGTCCACTTTGGCGACGGTTCCGGGGTCCAAACTTGAGATTTGGTGCGGATGGTTAACAAAGTCCTCTTCTGTGAACTATTCAACAACGATGTTATTTATACCGTGCACAGGTGCAGGAGCTTCAGCTGCGGCAGCACACACTGGCAAGTGTTGCCGTCTATCAGTATGTATAGATCGTAATTAATCGAGACTGGCACGTGTAATGTGGTACGGGGTCTATAAGTTCGATTAGGCAGTTATTCCAGGTGTACCAAAATTACTGTAACGTTCCGTAACCTAGTCATTGCTAACTTAACCTATTCTAACCTGACCCAGATCGGCCACATAACATAACAAAAGTTCAGAAATAGGCCCCATAATCTGTTCAAAATAAGTTTGGGGCTGCATTTGCAAACGCGGAAATTTTAAGGCAATCAAAATCGCTGTTTAGCAATTTTTACATGCTCTG
Source organism: Parhyale hawaiensis (assembly GCA_001587735.2). Classification (NCBI taxonomy): domain Eukaryota; kingdom Metazoa; phylum Arthropoda; class Malacostraca; order Amphipoda; family Hyalidae; genus Parhyale; species Parhyale hawaiensis. The sequence goes on along the minus strand of LQNS02277216.1, from coordinate 8,400,074 downwards.
AATGCAGGATTTCACACTTGAGTGAACCCAACTGGTACTTATCCTCCACAATAGGCACCAAAACCAAAAATTCAGTGCAGCTATAAAGATCCCTCACAAAATAACAGTAGTCGTAACTTATTTTGAATAATATAATGTACCAACACCGAGTAATCTCTCGAACATACCGTATCATTTGTTAATACGACATGGCTCGTACTAACTACCTATTTCTCACAAGTAGATGAAATTAGCTCTTCATCTTCTACTAATATTAGCCCATTAACGCCTCAAGTGAGCCGTAATTTCTTGTAGGATTGGAACTATCAGTAATGGATTGTGTGAAGTAAGGGTTAACAATCAGTTTTCTTACGAATGCCATTATTTGAAAGTGGCCGTTGAGACTCGCGACTTGTCGGTATGATGTTAAAATGCTCTTCAATTGCCCTTTTCTAAGCTTTTAGTTCCGTTCTTTGCCGAGTATCAGCTAACTGCTTTTTTTTTGGTGGGGGGGGGGACGTTGCAAACAATAGTTTTCGAACGGAAACTGATAAAAAAGAGAAATGGGCTCGGAGTTTTAGAGATACCAGCTTTTAATGGCATATGCCCTCTTATAATTGGATTTTCATGCGCGGTATCCCTATGAGGAATACTCTCTCGCATGGGTTACTCCACTCTTAAAACGCACTAGTTGTGTCCATTGATACGCTACGTATTCACTGCACTCATGCAACTGATTTTAGCTAAGTAAGGGCCAAAAAGATTGGTAAATATTATTTCAAATGCTTAAAGAAAATGGGGAACTGTGTTAGGCTCTACTGTGCGTCGATCGGCACGCCCAGGAGAATTGTATCCTGTCAGTTTCGATCAAGAAATGAGCATGTTACAGATCTGTTCTCTTTCTTTATCGTCACCGTTAACCTGTTAACGGGCAGTTATGATTCAGCCTGATTTTTCCGGCGAACCGGTTTATTGCCAAAAACATCTAAAAATCGAAAATTCATTCTTTAAACTCGTTAAGATCTTTTCTTTTTAAAAATTTGAACACTGGTTAGTTATTTGGGGCTTAGTAAATGTCACCAGCCATAACTAGTGTGATCCGAAGCCATTAAGGAACAAAACGGGAGAAGTCATAAGTCGACGCAAGTTGTTAACAAGTCAAATTTAAACAACGTGTAAACAAACTGCTCGTACGTAGGCATAGAAAAGCATTCGTAATATCTTAACACTTCTACCCTGTTGCTATCCAGAAGGCATAATATTCCCAGATACCATTACCTGGTTTTCCTTATCAAAAACTGCGTGGTGTTTCCTTTTCAGAGGACTTTGATAGATATCTCCGATAGCCATTGCAGAGCTGTGGCATTATTTAGTTATTAAAATTGTTGTTGACAATTAATTTGACCAATAAAGTGGTTTCCGTGGGCATATCGCTACGGCCAATGTGCACGGCTTTCAAGAAGTTGAATTCTTTCAACTCACAGAAATATCCGTCAGAAGGACTTGAATTATGAAGGTAATAATTCAATATAGAGTGTAGTTAACTGGGCCTATACTATGCACCAACACAGCCAATCGTAACGATTTAAGCTATGTTCTGTAATTCAACTCGCAGGTAGGTAGGACTCCAGCTACGTACTGCTGCATCTAAGAGTTAAGACCTGAACTATGTACTAATATTACTTCAGTTATTTATTATGCAAGCGTACTTGGCCCACTTCTGTTTTCAATTTACATCAGTGATCTCGATTTCAACATCCGTTGTAAAATCAGTAAATTTGTGAATGATACAAAACTGTGTCATCCTGCCATGAAAAGAGTCGAGCTCCAACAAGACCTTGACCACCTCATGGAATGGAGCACAACGCGGCAGATGAGCTTTAATGTTGACAACTGCACGGTAACGCACATAGGGCTGGTGACCCCTTCCGCCCCATTGAAAATGAACGGGCTGCTGTCGCCCAACAACGTGACTTGAGAATCATTATAACAAACAAACTGCAACGCAGTCAGCAAGTTGACATGAGTGTGAAAATGGCAAGCAGAGTACTGGGATTCATCACCAGAAATTTTGAATACATGTCCAAGGACATCATCGTTAGCTTGTACAAAGCGTTAATGCGGCCACACTCAGAATTTGCTGTTCAATACTGGTCGCCACATCTGTGCAAAGATATCGATAACATGGAAAGAGTCCAACGTAGAGCAACGAAATTGATACCTCAGCTGAGAAACAAGCCGTATGAATGTCGCCTAAAAGAACTAGGTCTTATCTCGCTCGAGCAAAAACGACTCAGGGGGAAACTAATAGAAATATTCAAGTATTTGAATGACTTCAACGACGAACCTACTACGGGACTCTTTGAAAGAGACCTCAATGATCACTTGCGAAACAACGGTCAAAAACTCGAGCATAAAGGTCGAAGAACGACCTTAAGTCAGCAGTTTTTTCCATATTTCATAGTCAGCATTTGGAATAGACGCCTTCCGATGTTGTTAGTGCGGAGTCAGTCAACGCGTTTAATAATCGTCTTGACATACATTGGGAGAGACATCCTCCACAGCTAAGAACTCCTCCAGGAGTCGCAAACTCTTAACGGCCAAAGCTTTCGAGGCCACCTTAATCCGTCGTCTTCTCTCTCCCGATCCAACTACACAGTTTGACATCTCAAAGCTCCGCATAGCAGCGGCTCTTGATCGTGCTTGCGTGCATTCATGATCGTCTCTTTGGCAGGGATTCCCCCCCCCCCTTTTTTTCTCTGTCCCCAGTCCTCTATATCCTGCTAACATAATGGCAATAGCTCGTAGGCGGTCGGGGCATAAGTTCTGGTGTCTCTTTGGGAATGGGGCTGTTGGAGCGTCCATACTGTCGCCTATCTAATCTATTACGCTGTAGCACGTAAACTATGTACCAATATACTGTAAATAATAGCGAATTCGACTTGATTTATGCAGCGGCACAAGTAAAATAAATTATAGTGCCTAAGTATCTACCAATCAACATAATTTTTTAAAGTACCTTGCACGCTTGTTCACATGAATAGGTTACAATACTTAAAACATGTGTCAGTATAACTTATTGTAGTACTCAGAAGAAGTACTGATAGAGCTAATAGTCAGCAGCTGTTACAGCTTAGATTAGATAGGCGGCAGTAGACGAACCAATAGGCCCATTCCAAAACTTATATACGCAGCCGAGCTCTAGTACAAGATTAGAAATACTAGGTGGTATATAGGGAGAATCATTTCGGTATTTTTGATACTATACCATGTCTCAAAAGCGCTAGCATTTTTCCTACGACCAAATAACTGTTGACTTTAGAAGATCCTTACAGTATAAGGCTTTCCATGCGTCTATAGACCGGATCCTTCTCTGGTTACACGCACACGTTCTTAATTTTTTTTTATTTTGCGATTATTTATTTTTTGTTTATATTTGTTGCGTTCACATCACTAAAAAAATCTTGCTTGGTAAGTTGCTTCCCCCCTGGGGGGAAACGAAAGGGAGGGACGGGTAGGTCAACGGGTTTGGGGGTGTCAGGGGGGCTTGGAGACCTGGGGGGTACGGGCTGTTACCTCATTATGCAGGTTTATAGCGTTTTAAACATGGGGTCTCTCCCCCCGGAGGGGGTATACGGAGGGGGTGGGGTGGCTAATAAATGGTGGAGAGGCAAAATATGATGCACTAGGGCTGGAGAATGCTGAGAGCGGGGAGTGAAGGAACACACGGGGATAGAGAAGTGAAGATTTTCTAACTCCTCGCGTTACAAGGACGAACTTTAATAAACAAAACGGTTTCTTTCAGGAATAGCAGTATTTGAAGGGAATTATTACACTGATTTTTATCAAGATTTTCCTTCAATGCATAATTTAAATTACCGTGAACCAAAATTTTTCCCATGGTTTGGCTGAAATAGATTTAAAAATTTTAAAATAGAAAAAGAGCTGGTAAAGCAATCTTTTAATGGCATTGGTTGGTACGTATCAGAGTTTAGCTTCGTAGAAATTATGTGTAATAGCACGCCCACTAGTAAAATATCATTGACGAAGATGATAATAAAATAATAATAAACTAAGAATTAAAAAAATATATTTATCTGGATACATATGGGCATGACTATGAAGTGGTTGTATTTGTCAACCCTTTTAGAAAATAGTCTGCTCTTCTATTAGGAACAATACTATTGGATACCACTCAGGGGGCATAGGATGGACCATAGGCCATAGGGTTACGTTAGTTTGGGTTCGTCCATCCTATGCTTTGAGGCCAGGCTACCCCAGGAGCCCGTGTAGGTTACCTCAGCCATTAGCTAGGCCTTCGGGACGTTTCTGTTTCGTGCCCGCTTTGCTTCCTGCCCGATTTCATACTCCTACTTGCTCATGCTTTAATCTGTTCTTCCTGTTCTTTCCCGACTTGCTGTTCCCATGCGCGTTGATTCTGTGTGGTGGGAACACCTTCGTGCATGGGTTCCCCGTAACTCTTGGCATACTATTTGTCCCTTGTTCTTGCCTCTGTGATATCGTTCTGCTCGGAAACGGAGGCTTAAACTTCCTAACTATAACTAACATTATTGGATAGATTGTGCGTAGGCAACGCCATGAGAAAAAATTAAATGAGAGGATAAGATGCGTTGGCGTTAAGTACGTAGATGTGCAGGGATTCTATAAATTTAATGCATAAGCTACAGCCTTAGGTTTCCCAGCTCTCTAAAATTATCCTCAGCTACTGGCACACAGTACTGCTCCCTATGAAGGCTGACGGCTGAATGAGGGTCAGCAAGTAATTACTGCTTGGTTCGACAACTTTTTCCAGGCTGCTTAGCTATTGTAGTGGACGGACTTCGTGACGTCATTTCGACGTACGAAGATGCACAAAGCGCGCAAGTAATTGTCCATAAAAAGGAAAAACAGTTTCTATAATAGTCGACTTATGTAGGGCACAAAGTGTCAGTTGCCCCTATCTTGCCTAATATTATTCTATAATGTTAAGAAATGCAACTCTAGCTTATGCCTTGAAATTCTAACGTAATTGTGCATTCATTCTCCTAAATCTCCTTTTAATAATGCAAAAACTATTCATACCCACCATTTTTGGTCACCGTATGCATAGCATTTGTTTAAAAAAGATATTGTGTATTCATTTTTAATTCCATATTTTTCGACTCCAAAACGCATATTTGATTAAAAAATAATTTTCCTGACTTAATAGGCACGTAAATTTTAGCATTTAGCGTTAAAGTAGGAAACACTGGTCGGCATGCGCCTTTATATACCGTATATACTGTCCGTCGAATTATATACTTTACGAAGTTTGCTATATTTATTCTTCAATCCTGTGCGCCGAATTGGAGAAATTTTATTTATTAAGATATCCTGTGTTTAAACATTATACAATGTATTAACATTAACTAATTAAAACGGGCATCAATGTGCGTTGCCAAATAGGCTATACGGTGCCATATGTCAGCTTTGAGAAAATTCAGAAACATTTAGGTAATAGACACTGATCGAGACACCTGAAGTTAGTGTTCTACTTGTAAGATGATAACAAAGATCTAAGAATAGAAGAAGCAGAACAGTTTGGTAAAATATATGTACTGTGCCTAAAAATGGTAAAATAAAAATTTGTGTACCACTAAAATACACATGGTGCAGTTGAAGGTAAATTCATGTGCGTTTAGCTATAAAATAGACACGGGTTTTGATACTAGATCGGAAACGGAGTTCTTGTCGGTCTTAACATTTCGAAATGGTAAAAAACCGCTAAGAACTTAATTTCCAACCAAATATACATAGAAACAGGGGGAAATTAGTGAAAGCTGTGGAGTAAGAAGGAAAGCTGAAAACGATGCTTCCAATGTTTAAATTAAAGTGATAGTGGACATTATTGCGTTGCCGATACTGGAAGTGTTCGCTTGATAGCTCTCGTGCTATTGTACGTCTCGTAGTGAAGATTGTAGTCACTTTTAACTTGAGATCTACGATGTCTCCTCGTACCATGTTTTGATGCTAGTGATAGTGATCGTGCTGGTTGAATACTAATATCCAATATTTGCCAGGCTGAATGCTAATATGCAATATTTGCCAAGCCATATTCTAAAATATTAGGTTACGAGATGATAGTCATATTAATATTAAGAAGCGTAAATACAAATAATAATACTTACAATAAAATTAATATTTCCATCGGTGATTATTATTTGGATTGGTCATCTTAGTTCGCCCATTGTCCGATATTTATTTTGTTTTAGTGTTTTTTAATGACGACAGTTTTTATGCATTTTTGGAATTGCAACGAAAACATCGTTCCTGTGGGAGTAATGCAAACGTTGAAGCTAATCAACTCAATGCAAACAGAACTCCAGCTAGTACGTTAAGTACTGTCGTATCTTCAAGCAGGCAGTAAAGTACTTTCCTATGTTCACACAAGTAGTAAAGCAGTATCGTACCTTCATGCAAGTAGTAAGGTACTTTCGTACCCTCACGCAACTAGTACACCATCGTATGTGGGGAGGTAGGTGCGTGTAAAGGCCGGTCCACACAAGCACGTCGTGTCAACACACTTGGTACTTCGCCGAGTCTGAAGGCGTTGCTTTGTTGGTTGGCACGGCTGCGAAGTGTGCGCGTCTCTCTGTTCTCATTCGCTCTCCAAAATTGAAGCAACAGTCAAAATTTTGCTAGTAACATTAGTCAAGCGAGCTTCACAGCTAACATTATAACAGATTTTTGTAGTATAAATACAGCTGTGTTTGTTACGCTAGGGACACACTATAGCCATTTACACAGATAACTTGATGCGAGGATGCGAGACTCGGTTGTCATTTATGCCACGGTATCTATGCTACCGATTTTAAGTACCTATGTATGTATCGAAACGGCACACAACCTGCTCATCCGAGCAACCAGTTGCGAGTAGAAATGCATATGTGTCCCCGGCATAAGGATGCAACAAAACATTCGGATGCTGTCTAGTATGGGAGACTCTCGTGTGACCCCAGCTTAATTCCGGGCTACAATAAGCAATGGAAAGCACAACTTTTGCCCGGACTTCCAGCAGGTACGGCGTTGAACTTGAAGCAAAGCACTTTCCAGTGGTATCCTGGATACAGACTTTCACTGTGCAGTCTGGACGACGTGCGAGCTGAGCGTCCGATCATAAGTTGTGCATGCGGTTGTGTACTCTGGCCTCGGATAAACACACGCACACACACAATTTATCCTCAAGTAGTGACCTCTTTGGCTTTGAGTCCTTCGGTTTTTACGCTTTATTTCCTTGTTGGTTAATAATTCATAGCAATCGTAATGGGACTAAAAAATATAAAAAAATTGAAAAAAAGCGTTGATTTTACTATTGCAAAATGATCAGGTATCAAATTCATCAAATATTTTCATTCTACCGCGTAAAGTTTTTCAACCTGTGACTGCGCTGACTTAGTACAAAGAAAACGAATCCTCGTAGTAAAACAACACAACTTGGTATGCCAGCGTTAACTCTAGAGCGCCAAAGAAAACTAAATTTCACAAAGGAATAATATTGTCTGAACCGCCGAAGAACGTTAACACGTAACGATGTAGGGTTAAGAAGTATCTTCTACCCTGAATAAGAATCTCGGTTCTTACACATGATTCTTCTCCATGAACCACCTTCTTACCCTAACCTTGCGTTGCACTCTCCCCCCTTCTTTCCACCCCCCTCCCTGTCTCCATCAAACGGGTTCCTCCGTTGGTTCGTGCTTGCGTTTTTTGCTTGTGCTCCAGTCTGCCCTGCAGTGTACCAAGATACTTGTGCAGTGTACCATGGAATGTACTTGAGCAGTGTACCATGGAATGTACTTGTATAGTCTAAGACCTTTGTGCAGTGCACTGAATGTACCTTGGAAATTACTTTTGAAGTGTACCACGGCTCTTTTGCAGTGTACCAAGGTGCTTTTGCGGCGTCCCGAGGTACCACTGAAGTGTACCAAGGTATACGTTTCCAACGTACCAAGGTACTTCTGCAATGAACCGTGCAGTACACCCGAGTACTTGTACAGCGTATCTATATAGTTTCGTAGCTTACCGCGATAAACTTTACCAAATAATTTCACTGTGAGCCAGAGTCTTCTTGTAGTGGTTCAGGAAACGAGTGTAACCTACCGGAGTGCTTACTCAGCGTACTAAATTGGAATAGATTGCCGTAATGTACTAAATTAAACTAGGTTGACGCAATATGCTAAGTTAAAATAAGTTGGCCCAATGTGCTAAATTCAAATAGGTTGACGCAGTGTGCTTAATTAAAAGATTTGCTTATTGTCTTAAATTAAAATAGGCTCACACAAGGTGCTTAATTATAATAGGTTGACACCCTGAGCTAAATGAAAATAGGTCGGTGTAATGTGCTAAATTAAAGTAAATTCACGCACTGTACTAAATTAGAATGTTATATATTGCACCCCGGTGGTTGCACCATGAAGCTTATTTCCCAAGTAGGGGGGGGGACAAAGCCTAGATTCCGGCACCCACCTTCTGAACAGCACGCATGGCCAAAACGGTGTGCAGGTGTATTCAAGAAGTAAAAATTGAGAAACCGTGCTAGTGAGTTCCACCACGGCTAGTTCTAATAACGGGTCTGTAGACCACTGCCCCGAGAAATGAAACGGCGCAATGAGATTTTTTTTTTTTTGGGGGGGGGGGGCGCGGGGAAGAGCAAAGAGAAGTAGTTGATATTTTTTTTTTTTATTTTAAGGCTCTCGCCCATGCACACTTGGGCACAATGTGCTTTATGCAAGCCATGCCCCCCCCCCCTGCGGTGTACATGTACTGTGGATAATGATTATTTTGCACTGTACCTGCATCGAGCATGTGTTCCTCGGTTATGTCGACATACTGTACGCTCCTGCCTCTAATGGGAGGCTATGGAGGCTTATTATGGCAATATTAGTAATGATCAAAATAATACATTTGCCTTTTTTCTAATGTTCCATTGTTTTCTTTGCAGGCGATGGTGAAGCTTTCGCTCTGTTATCTTCGCCGTTTGATCGTAAGTGCGCTTTATTAGTTTTTTACGAGTGATACTTTATAAGAACAAATTAACTTTTATTTATTGCAGGAATAGCATTGTATGACTCGCTGTCAGTAGAGGATGTTGAGCTTAATAGAGGGAAGTTCCCAAAGTATTATCTAGAGGTGTACCAATGCCCAATAGGTGGCCAGTACCGATACTTATGATGGCTTAGATTCCTGTAATTGCTACCGATTTTTAACATAATGTATAATATGAAACAGTTTTTTTACAATGAAAAATAATGAGAATATGTCCCATTTTAAAAAAAGGCCAATAGTATTATGCTGTGGCTTGCACTGCTGCAGGCCCCCTGCTCAGATGCCACATGCAGTCCCCTGCATGGCTGCAGGCCCCATGCTCAGATGTCACAGTCCCCTGCATGGCTGTAGGCCCCTGCTCAGATGCCACAGTCCCCTGCATGGCTGCAGGCCCCCTGCTCAGATGCCACAGTCCCCTGCATGGCTGCAGGCCCCCTGCTCAGATGCCACAGTCCCCTGCATGGCTGCAGGCCCCCTGCTCAGATGTCACAGTCCCCTGCATGGCTGCAGGCCCCCTGCTCAGATGCCACGGTCCCCTGCATGGATACAGGCCCTCTGCTCAGATAACGCAGTCCCCTGCATGGCTGCAGGTCCCCTGCTAGAGTGCCACAGGCCCCAGCAGAGCCGCAGGAAGGTCGGGGGCTGCAGGCGCAGGCGCGGCCCGGTGCAGCGGCTCAAGGCCTTCCTCACATGCGGCGTGCGGCTCTTTTGCTACATGTTGGCTCTGCTGAGCAGAGCTGTGAAATCGGGACTACAAAGACCCGACTCCTGGAACACATAGGAATCCGAATACGACTCATCAGCCCTGCTGTTGAGTCCTTTACGGCTCCTCTGTTTCCTGTGGGTAACTCTTGTTTGGCTCCTCTGTGCCTGTTTTGCGGCTCTCCGTCGTCTCATGTCTCCTTCCTCCGTCACTGGTACAGCTGCGCCCGACTCCTTGCGGCTCATGTTGCATTCCTGTTTTCCGTCTCTTTACTCCGTTCCCATTCCAATTCACACCGTCCGGTAGCCATAGAAATGGTTGCCACCAGTCACGAGGGTGACTGGTGGTAACCATAGGGATGGCTGGTGGCGACCACAGGGATGGCTGGTGGCGACCACAGGGATGGCTGGTGGCAGCCCCAAACACGAATTGTGGCAGCCACAGGGATGGCTGGTGGCAGCCCCAAACACGGATTGTGGCAGCCACAGGGATGGCTGGTGGCAGCCACAGGAAAAGATTGTGGCAGCCACAGGGAAGGATTGTGGCAGCCACAGGGAAGGATTGTGGCAGCCACAGGGAAGGATTGTGGCAGCCACAGGGAAGGATTGTGGCAGCCACAGGGATGGCTGGTGGCAGCCACAGGGAAGGATTGTGGCTGCCACAGGGATGGCTGGTGGCAGCCACAGGGATGGTTGGTGGCTGCCACAGGGATGGTTGGAGGCTGTCACAGAAATGGCTGGTAGCAGCCACTGGGACAGATTGTGGCTGCCACAGGGATGACTGGTGGCAGCCACAGGGATGACTGGTGGCAGCCACAGGGATGGCTGCTGGCACCCACAGGGATGGCTAGTGGCAACACCATCAATAGCCGCTCCCTGCTCTGCTCCCTATCATTAGCTCAGGCTATCCGTGGGTAACCCTTCCTCCGAACTCCCCCTCACCTCCTCCCCCCATTCCCCTAACCCCATGACCCCACCCTGAGGCTCCGCGTAACGTTCGCCTCTCTCTTTTGCTTCGCACCTCGTCTCCGCTCCGCCTAACCTTGCGCTAACCTAACCTTACGTTGCGCTAACCGAACCTTACGTTGCGCTAACCTAACCTTACGTTGCACTAACCTAACCTTACGTTGCGCTAACCTAACCTTACGTTGCGCTAACCTAACCTTACGTTGCACTAACCTAACCTTACGTTGCACTAACCTAACTTTGCGTTGCACTAACCTAACCTTACATTGCACTAACCTAACCTTACGTTGCACTAACCTAACTTTGCGTTGCACTAACCTAACCTTACGTTGCACTAACCTAACTTTGCGTTGCACTAACCTAACTTTGCGTTGCACTAACCTAACTTTGCGTTGCACTAACCTAACCTTACGTTGCACTAACCTAACTTTGCGTTGCGCTAACCTAACCTTACGTTGCACTAACCTAACTTTACGTTGCACTAACCTAACCTTACCTTACGTTGCACTAACCTAACTTTGCGTTGCACTAACCTAACCTTACGTTGCGCTAACCTAACCTTACGTTGCGCTAACCTAACCTTACGTTGCACTAACCTAACCTTACGTTGCGCTAACC
>LQNS02277216.1:8369273-8388387 GCA_001587735.2 Parhyale hawaiensis | reverse complement strand
TGCGCTAACCTAACCTTACGTTGCGCTAACCTAACCTTACGTTGCGCTAACCTAACCTTACGTTGCGCTAACCTAACCTTACGTTGCGCTAACCTAACCTTACGTTGCGCTAACCTAACTTTGCGTTGCACTAACCTGTTCTTCCCTTATTTACTGCTAACTTTTATCCCTCTCGACGTAATTGTATCCAAATTCTGCGTTTGGAACTTGGCTTTGAAATTCTTTTTAATGCATTTTTTCTCCTTCCGTCAGTAGTAGAAAATACACCTTACGGGTATTCAGCATTTGATATCAAAAATTTTTTCACTACAATTTTTTTTCAGTTTCGCGAGTAGTTTGAATATAAGATACATTTATACATATATACATATATAAGATACATTTCAACTCCTGGCTTCAAGTTTTCCTTTACTGGTCGTTTTTTTTTAACCCGTTCCGTCGCTGTTAAATGCATCATATATTTAACCCCTGGCTCTGCAGTCCTGTCCATTTGTAAGCCTAAACTTTTGAAAGTGCATCAATCAATTATTTTTATTTTCCCTACCTTACATCTTACGTGTTATTGTTAATACCTCCTTATCGCTTTCTATCTGATAGCGTCAGGCTGTATTTCCCTACCATTTTTCTTCTAGCCCTTTCATGTAAAATTTAGTAATAATTTGTATACGTCTCGCGCCGGAATCTGTAATGAGTTAAGTAAATCCCTTTGGGAAAAATTTTTAAAAAATACTAAAATGCTTGTAAGGCAAAAAATGAATTAGATTAGATAAGTGGTAGTACAGACGAACCAATAGGCCCATACCCAAAGAGACACCGGAACTTACGCCCCGGCCCTCTATGAGCTATTGCCTTTATGTTAGTAGGATATAGATCACTGGGGAAAAGAGAAGAAGAGGGGAAGAATCCCTGCCAAAGAGGCGATCATGAATGCACGCAAGCACGATCAAGAGCCGCTGCTATGCGGAGCTTAGAGACTTCAAACTGTGTAGTTGGAGTAAGAAAGAGAAGAAGACGGATTAGAATGCACCTCTTGCTTATTGACGCATTGGTTAAATACTTTATTTTATCCCTTTCACATTCTCACTAAACTTCAATTTTCATAATGATTGCGCTGTTTGAAACGTATTGAAATTGAAAGATAGAAAGCCTAAGTGGACTACCAAACAATTGTCAAATTTGGTTACCGTGACATCCCAAATTGGTACAACTAAGTAGCCTGCTTTTATGCTGCAACTAACAAACTGCCAAATTTAGCCACCTTGACAGTCGAAGTGGGTCCCTGCTGAGTAGACGTTTTGACAATCCAAGCTTTTCAGCAGAGCGACGAGACACACTAGGCTAGTTGAACCTAGGTGGTGCTTGAAGCTTTTACGTGGTGAAAGAGTGGAACACTGTTATTCCTATAGTCCACGAAGTACTCGGAACTGCTTGAAATTGCTAGTAATCCAGTAACTATTTAGGTTCATCAGCGAAAAGCGTTAACCCATACATGCCTGAATTAGACATCTCGAATAGCACTACTTGTTACGGTCACAAATTCGCATAGTAGAAGAAATAGCATTTCTTCATTTCTCCCACATTCTTCGAAACTATCTTCTCTCATATGTATTAGTTTGAACTTCTGTACTTTGGAACTTTTAATTGTCCAGAGTTTTATCGAATCCTTAACTTCAGTGCTGCGCAATTGACTGAATTTGATCGAAAGTAACTTTTTTTTAGATTAGATAGGCGGCAGTAGATGAACCAATAGGCCCATTCCCAAAGAGACACCGGAACCTACGCCCCGGCTGCCTATGATCTATGAGGAAGCTTTCTTTTAAATATATATGCCGTTAAAGGACGGCACAAAAACGGTAAATGGTAGAGCTTCTTCGTGGTTCTTACTCCCTGTTATTTATCTTAATTAATCGAGTTCTTTGCTAAATAAGTACTTCCTCCTGGCACTATAACGTTAATATTCTTAATCAATTTTTTAGTTATGGTCAGCAACATAACTTTTCTTTGTACTAACAGTATGTTCATCATATTTTCATAATACCGTATCACCACTTCCTATTGGTACTATTTTTTTAATTAAGTTTTTTTGTAAATGCCTCTACTTTTCCGTAATTGTTCCCGTAATATCTCCTAATTTATCAATTTGTGTTTTGCACATTGGTGCAAATAAACATGTCCCGTTCATGTGTAATTGCTTGCTGTGCTTGGGCTTATCAGCGGCCCTCGGGCGCCCTCTCATCACACGCTCTTATAATCAGTACTGGGGAATCTTGCGTGCTTTTGGGCTATTATTGTGTCTTGTCTGCTGGGTACGTGTGGTGACCTGCACGGTACGTGTGTGGTGACCTGCACGGTACGTGTGTGGTGACCTGCACGGTACGTGTGTGGTGACCTGCACGGTACGTGTGTGGTGACCTGCACGGTACGTACGTGTCATGTACGCAGACTGTTGTGTTCCTCTTCCGGTAACTAAGTGAACCAGGTAGTAGACAGACAGAGTGAACCAAGTAAGCATAAAGGATGTACCATATACATTAAATGAGTGTACTACGTATGTATAGTCGTGTGCATTACGAATTCAGAATGTACCTGAGCAATGTGTGTACCAGTGTTCTGGTGGAATATGTACTTGTACGAGTAATGTTTTTACCGACTGAGTAAAGAATAATTTGCCAAGGGCGTGCATTTGTGTTGCTATGGAAGTACCAATTGTGGAGTACGTGCTAGGTCTGCGCTATTTGCACTAGATGTGTAAAAATAAAAATAAAGTATATCGTAAAGGCCATGTACAGCTAGAGACTTTGTGCATACCGACTGGTGAGTTGATGTGTTGTAAGACTGAACTCGGTCTATTAAGCAAGGAATATCAACTAGAGCACTCTGAGAGCGCATCTCTCCGAAAAGTAAGGAAACGGTAACGAAAAAGTCAAATTGGCTCTGAAACCATGATTTCTTTTGTATCAACTCCCAAAATCTATTCATTTTCCCCTTTTTATTGTATTAACAGTTTGTGTATTTTTTTTAAAATCCTTTTATAACTGGTTGAGTTATGCTGCTAACAAACATTATGACAAACATAAGTCAAACATACAAACGAACCAACCGATCTGCACCAAAATTTAATAATTTATATCTTTTAAAACATTACTAACAAATCGTGCAAATTTCATAAAGATCCATTCAAAACTTTTTGAGTTAGTGCGTGCGTAACAAACATTATGACAAACACAACTCAAACTTAAAAACGAATCAACCGATCTACAGCAAAATTTAACCTTTTTTGCTTCTTAACATTATTAACAATTCCTGTGAGGTTCATAAAGATTCAGTCAAATCATTTTCAGGGATTGCGCTAACAAACATTAAATCAAATACAGCAACAACATACGAACGAACAGACAGTTCATCACAAAAATTTGGTCATTTACTCTTTATCATATACCTAAAACTCATGTAAATTTCATAAAAACCGTCCATAACGTTCTGAGTTATGGCATTGAGAAAAATGAGGCAGACAAACTTCACCAAAAGTTAATCATCTGTTCCTCCTAGCATACCTAACAATCCCTGTAAATTTCGTCAAAATCCGTCCTTAACTGTTTTGAGTTATCTTGGGGACAGACAGATAGAAAAACACACAGACAAACCCGACGAAAACATAACCTCCTTGGCGGAGGTAATAATAATGTTAAAGAAAAATTTTTAATATTTAACCAGAGAATTGATTAATAATAAGACAGAGAATTTGATAATAAGTGATCATTATATTAAGCAGGTGAAATGAAATGATCATCATAATAAAAGTCTAGATTATATTTCTACTTGTCCTTCCGGTAGTTAGTTAGCTAGTTAGTTACTTAGTAAGACCATGGCGCTTTCATCATTATTAGATAGAGGAAAATAGAGAACCTTTGAGGTTTCTTTCATCATTGATAGGACCTGGGAAGGAATCAATAGGAAAAGGAGTCGAATTCAACTTTAAACTGCTGCTGCTCGCAGTTTTTAAGTTAGAACATTCACTGCCTTATTTGGAACATTTGTCACCCTTCGTATTCATGATGAGGGCCCGAGGGTATCACAACTGGGAACAATGCATTTGTTGCGGGAAATTTCCCCAGGTTTCAGCTAGTGATATATAATTACACTAGTGTCCCGTGCCGTCATTATAAATGACAGCAAAAAATTAACACTTCACCAAAAGCCCCGCCGCCTTTTGGGCTTCTTCATTTTTCCCCTATCTAATACTGAAGAAAAAGATTCCAAGGTACCCAACTTTTTTTTTCGCCTTTTGAAATCTGAAGTTTCTCCTATCTTATTAGTTCTATTTTTCCCCTATCTAATACTGAAGAAAAAGATTGCAAGGTACCCAACTTTTTTTTTCGCCGAGGAAAAAGATTGCAAGGTTCCCAACTTTTTTTTTACATTTTGAAATCTGAATTTTCTCCTATCTTATTCCCATAGCGTGACAGGAAAGATATAATATATTTAAATAAATAAATAAAAACACGACGTGAATTATTATATAGTACTGATTGCGTGAATTTTATCACACGCGGGTCCACTGATACAGTTTAATAGTAAAGAACTGCTACCGTTATTTTTTGCAAGTTTTGATTACGACGCATCGGACACGGCACGATACATGTAGATAGTAAACACTGCTCGGTAGAGTGACGCTGTAAGTAATATTTTTCTTTCATTTGACTGAGCAGTTTAACGATTTTCCATTTTATGTACAGACTTTTGCTTCACTAATACATTATCAAAAAGAAGAGAGTTCGTTTCTGTAACGATTTAGTTTATTCTATGAAAATTTTATCGGAAAAATCTTTCATGTAATACGAGATCACTTAATTCACGATTGCTAGTTTACTGATATAATGCTGTGCTTAATAAGTCGATATCTCAAAAAATACTCAATTCCGGGGGCTGGGCCCATTAATGGTACAGATCGCAGGTTACTCGTATTGCCACCGTAACAATAGTCAATCCCCACAAGAGCCACAATATCAATTGAAGGTTTATTACGCTCATTCAAATTCTAAAAAAAACTGTTAAGAAGAAATTGCTTACATAATTAGATGCTTATCTTATATCAATTTGTTTTCAAAGTAAATGGTATTGTAT
This sequence comes from Parhyale hawaiensis, assembly GCA_001587735.2. Lineage (NCBI taxonomy): Eukaryota > Metazoa > Arthropoda > Malacostraca > Amphipoda > Hyalidae > Parhyale > Parhyale hawaiensis. The sequence goes on along the minus strand of LQNS02277216.1, from coordinate 8,383,263 downwards.
CACGTATAAAAACATAAGAGCTTTTTTCTGAATTAAATTTAAATTGAACTTAAAACGACACTAGCACCACTTGCGGTAAAGTTGCTAACCAAAGCGGCGGTCCCGGAAATTACTTTGGAGTTTCTTCTCTTGTATATTCAAAACTCTTTGGCAGTAGTTAGAGAAGCTCAGCCTCGGTTGGAGTTTTGTTTTCGTGTATAATCCATTTTATTTATGATTTCTTTAGCCGAGTCTCTTCGGGGCAGTTGAAACTTCACGCTCAACAGACGCAAAATGATGTTCAATTTCCATTGCAGCCAAATATCGACGCTCTAAGCTTCAGCTATCGGCTCGCAGCCAGGTTACAGTAAGTCTTGAGCATTTCCGGCGAATTCTTTTCATTGACTATATTTTTTGGTGGGTCTCAACTTTGGAACAATTCCCAACTGATATACGCGCCTGATCTTGCATGCAGGGGCGATATTTTGCTTTCGCAGAACTCATGGCTGTTGCAACTGGCGATTCTTTAATGGAAGGTCACGCTTGTAACTAGGAGACCTATTTGTACAGCAAAAGCTATGGTGGGAGTAGAAACAATAATAAACTTAATTATGAAATCATTGCCGTCATTTGGACGGATGGGCCCTTTAGTATTATACTAAAAGTATGTGAGCTTTATCAATTAATATCATTCCAGTTAGCTAAGATCTTAACGAACACCAGTCTCCTGGTGAATGCCACGGGAACAACCTGGTTCAGGTAGAAAGACATAACAAGATATTTGTGGTCTGCAGTACCAATAGGGAAGCCAATTGACACAGTCACCAAGTCAGGGACGTCAGCCATGACTAGGTCGAGACCACTGCCAGCAATATGCGTAGACCCACGGACAAGCTGCACACAACTAGACTCTACATACGGTACAAACCTCAATCGCAGCCTCGCCATGACCATCAATCGGTGATACAGATCCCACACAGTTATTAGACTTCACGGTGATGTTGTCAGAATTGATTTCAGAAGTCAAAACAATAAAGACATCTCGCTGTGTAAATTTTTAATGACAGATGTTCTCGTCTTCGTGAGGTCTACCCGAGGACGAGAGGTAAATCCGGCTTTGTATCAAGAACAGTGTTCACTTGTAAAACTGTTTAGAGGGTATTGTCAAATGTCTTTATTCTTTTAGACACCAAGCGAACTCTACATTTCGAGTAACGGGAAAATGACTTCACATCGATTAAGGCTAATGGATCGCATTATAGGGGAAGAAAGCTCAAACTAAACGATTCTAAAATTACGATAATTCAGAGGGGCTATTCGCCCTGCCTGAAAGCTGATCGGCAACCATTGACTTACTCTAGCCTTTTATTCGGTTGGAAACTAAGTTTTTGCCGTTTTTTTTAAGTAAATATTTTTGGAAGGTTTAATAAAAATAACCATTAACTAATCAATAAAATATTCTCCATTACTGTTTGCTACTTTTTTCCAACGTTCAGCAATAATTTTATACCATAGCTCGTTGATAAATACTATAAGGTTTTTACTCCAAAAATAGTGCTAGGCCTTCCATTCTGTATCAAAAGTAAACACAGTTTTGGGCACAGCATTTATTGATGTACATGCACCATTTTTCGTCTCCAGTAATGATTCTGCCAAGAAATCGTTGCCTCTTTTCATGTGTTCAGCGGTGACGAACAAACAAGACGACCGAAGTTGTGGCTGGTAGATTTTTGTTGCTATCACGCAAAGCATGCAGAATCCATGATCTTTACTTCTGAACCTTTCCCATCGAGTGAAGACACCTCTGTATAGCAGTGTGGGAGCATTCCATTTTCTATGCCAATTCCCATGTCGTTTGAAAACGACGTTTATGCAAAAGATGGTTTAATTGTTCCTCATTAATTTCAACTAGACAACCAGGACGAGGTGAGTCTTTGAGGTAAAAAATCCATTTTGAAACTTGGCATACAAATAACCAACGGTTTTCAGCTAAAGAACCCTCTCCAAACATACCATACATATAGTGTATAGGGTAACTATCGTGACCAGCTTCTGTGGCCTTAGAACCTTACATGAAAGAAAAAGATGTCGAAAATATTAATTTTTCTTCACTTGACATTATATTTTGGGCCAGTCGAAAACGAACAAAAATTAATTAAGAATAATCGAAAACGAGAAAATACAATGCAAATGTTTTAAAAACATAATTTTTTCAAAATTAGATTTCTTAATTAAAGATACAATACTTTCCCGAATGTTAAAAAAAGAAAAACACTTAGCTTCGAACCCAATTTAGGAAATTTTATTTGCTTTATGCTTAATATGTATATCGCAAATATCAGTGTAGTGAACAAAATATTCGGTGTTACTTGTTAGCAGGAGGGCCGAACTCTTAATTATGTCCTAAAGCATCTTAAAGATTACCAAAGTCTGGGTATTATTTCAAAGTTTGTTTATTTAGGGACATCAAAAAAGCGTTCGATACCGTCAACAGGGACATTTTATTGAGGAAGTTGCATCACTACCGCATTCGAGGTTCTCTTAATTTCCTTTTTGGCAACTACTTAGCAAATCGCAGGCAATTTGTTGTTGTAGGAGAAGCAAAGTCTTGTACTCATTATATAAACATTGGTGTACCCCAGGGATCAGTGTTGGGACCAGTTTTATTCAATGTTTATATCAACGACATGCTCTTCGATGGCACAGGGGCGCAGCTTTTTGCATACGATGCCGTTTTTTATGTTAACGCAAATAATTTGCATGATGCTTTTCAGAAGCGGCCACGATTGATTGACAGAGTAAACACTTGGTTAACTTGGGATAGACTGACTCCAATTTTAAATGTAAACAAATCAAACTTAATGCTGCTTAGTGCAAGAAGGATCGTTGATTTACGAGATATGTATTTTATTGGCGTCAAATTGGAGCATGTTTAAAGTTTTAAGTACCTCGGGGTGATTATTGATAAATATCTTACTTTCTCTGAACACTAAGCTCGGAAATGCAAAAGGTGTAATCTATGCTGTCGCTTGCTATTTATCAAGCGAGACTTTATTTTTGTTATATTATGTATTGTTGTACTTTCAATTAAAGTATGGTATAGTTTTTGGGGCGGTGCTACTGACAATGCAGTGAAGCGTATCAACACGTTGATGAATGATAAGCTACGAATTATATTGAATGTGAAGAGGTACCAAGATAATGTACCGCTCATATCAAGGACTAGTATGTACTGCTAGCTGAGATTGTTACAATTTAGAGATGTACATCTCTATTTTCTTTTAAAGTTTGTACGAAAGGCAATATTTGGTGAAAACCCCCTTTTTTTTTTACTCATTTTAGCTATTTACTTGCAAATAATCACTATGACGCAAGAAATACTCGTTTCAACTTGCCCGCTGCTCGCCTTGATATAGAAAAACGCTTTACAAAATTCCAAGCTTGCACTGCGTATAACCAACTACCACAGGAATTAGTTTAACCAACGGCACACTAAACCTTCAAGTATCACTTTATAAGCCTCTATCTTAGCTCTTACAGTAATCTTTAGTAATGTTCTGAGAGATGTGACTGATTTGACATGCGAGGCAGTAGAATTGTATAGTATTAAGTTGGTCATTATTGATGTGCTTCAATAGAAAAGTATACCACTGCACTGCAATGAAACTAGTCTAAAGCCTCAGTCAGTGCAATATTTCTGTGTTTTAGGTAGAACATTTTCGTTTTCAGTGTTCATGTACCAGCGCAGTATTTGTCATAGTTATACTCGAAAATTCCATAACTTTAGTAGTATTAAAACTAGTTGATATAGATTATATCTATGAACAATAATTTTTGATTATAATTAGTGCAATGACCCTACGTCTATCACTGTGTACTAGGTTGTTATTGCTGGAGGTAGATATATTTGCTGATTGCGAGTAACCAGCGGGCCCTCTCCCTGCCACAAGTGTTTCGGCTTCACAAACCCAGGGTTCCGGGTGCCTTCTCCGCGGGGGATGTTGCAGCTTCAGCAGTTCCTGCTGACGAGGTTGGTTTTGTGGAATTGTGTGGGCTCTCGACACTGCCCCTTCCGTATCGGGAGGTGGGCCTCTGATCGAGGGGTCAGATCTGTTCACTCTGGACTTCTGTCTTCTTGTTTTTTCGTTTCTTTCCCCTGCGCGGCGTGGATGAGCGAAGGCGTTCAACTGTGCCCAGGGGTTGGAGATGCACAGCTTGCACCTTTTTCCTGTCAGTGGCGCCCTGGCCGCTTAAAATCTGAGACCTACTGGCAGATGGACCGAGAACCAATCATTGATGGTTTGAAGCGGGATGTACTTCGCTCCCTGGCGGCGCACGAGCCTGTGTTGAACCACGTTGTGCCCCTGGTGCGATGGTGAAATTTTGTAATACAACTTGAGAGTGATCATTACGTTTCAGCTCCCATTATGGCATAAGTCATTTAATTTTGGTATGTATTGTTAACATTATTTTAGCTTTTACTAGATGCCGATTGATATTGACGACTTTTTGTAGGCAGGTGTCCCATAAGTGGTTTTTCACTTTAAGATGGACTCGTTCTCAATTTTATTGTATAAGGACTGATTTCTTTATGGTAGATTCTTTTTGTAAAAGATTTTAAATCTGAGAACAATAAAGGTGTAGTGAAGTAACTATGAACGGTTGCCTGTAAATTTTCATTTTTGAGACAAAATTTGCAAATACCGGCTGTTTCGATAGGAATAAAGATATATGAGAAGTTAGATATGCAACGTGCAATCTTGCACTTTGCAGAAATAAAAAATGCGACAGTGACTAATAAAAGAAGAAAAAAGGAAAAAAACTTGAGACGGCGCAGGGTTGGTTTTATGCTGTATGATCGCCTGTAGTCATTAAGCTTTTTTGTCTTGAAAAATTCCGATCAGCGATCAAAGCTATCGTCCTTCCCGTAATGCTGATGCCGAGGTTATTTACGGTGCCATTTACAAGCACCGGCAGCCATTTCCAAGCCATAAAGTTGCTTCTGTGCGATGCCCAGGATAGTCACCGCAGGGTAGATTTTCCTTTGGCAGTCTGCACTAAATAGGACTTGCTTCCAATGTTCAATCTGGTATGATGAAGTCTAAATGATTTAAGAGATTTCTTCATATGAACACTGTATGCTTATGAAAATTTTCTATGCTCTTGATTGATTAATTTAACGCCTCCACAATTCGTATTCTTACACGCAGTGTAAAGTTAATGGAGTCAATGGGCTGAGAGCGTTTGTGTTTTCCTCACAAAGAAAAATTTAGTTTTCTTCGCTAATACATAGCATGCAGGAGCAGTTTGTTATGGGTTCTAAAACCAAAATATATAATGGCAATCATATTCATTGACTCATCGGCTGCACCCTCTGTAAATCATTCCCGTAGAATCAATTCGGTGTTCACAGGTACAAAAACAAACAAAAAATGAAGCATATGGAGACTGTGTCCAACAAGGTTAGGACACAGAATCCTGAGGTTTTCATGCTAAGTACTAACATAAGAATAAAGTAACATAAGAGACAATTGGCATTAAGTTTGCAGAGATCAACTAGTGCAATGCCTGCATCTTAATAAGGAGATGATATTGACACTATTTTCGTTGAGAGGAGCGTTGGTTACACGGAGCTGGGGTGAAAAGATTTTTTTTTGAGAGTATGAAATACAGTATGCAGCTTAAGTGGGCCAGGGCAAATCATTACGTATTAGTAAACAGCACGCTTACAGGAATTTCAGAAAAGAGGAGGAAAGTGCGATAGGAAATTCAGAATACATAAACCAGCTAACCATATTCAGGAGTGACTGAGAAACGGACATGTATTACAAGAAATAATAATAAAAAATCTTGAAATAGAATAGATTAGATAAATTATATTACAGTGAAAAAATCGCTGCACGTTTCCAGTTTAATTAATTACAAGCTGTAACCGAGGAGTTTTCATGGTCTACCGGGTTTTTAATTTGTATATATACATATATATGCAGGTACGTAGCTTGCCGAATCTTGGTACGTCCGTAGTCATCATCAGGAGGTAGTGATGGTGGTGCCGGCGGTGGTAGCGGCGTTGGAGGTGGTGAGGTGCCTTCCATGTTATGACGGAGAAAGTTCAGGATGGTATAGTTTGGTTTTGCAGCGGAAGGGCTTCTTATAGGTCACGCGCGGTCAGGGACGACGGGCTCGGCCTCTAATTGGCTGAGGCCGATGCTAGTGCTGTGAGTACAGGCTAGCGGTCCGCAGCTTCCCGATCCAGTGGACGCTGGAGTTGCTGCTCTTCACCAAGTAGTTGTATCGTCCGGCTGATGCCTGTGAATTGAGAGTTTATGGCCGGTTTGTAAAGTTTAATGAGCAGTGCCTCTTCTATGGGAAGTTGATATTTGTCACAGTTATTCCGTAGGATTTTAGTGTTACCGACCAGCTGTTACCTTGTGATCTGCAGATTATGAATATTTCTAGTGTGAGACGCAATTCCGCCTGATCGGAGGTGCATCGTAAGCTTCCTGGATAAGGTTGTCGTAGTCATCTTCGGGGTTCCTGCGGGTGACGTTATTGTCTACGATACTTCTGATGACACGTTCATCCGTTTTATAAGCTGCCGACATTTGATTTCTGTAGTGCAGTTGGATAATGCTGCGATTCTCCGTTGTTATGGACAATTGCTTCTTTACCAGGTAGTGCTTGAGTGCGTCATCAAAAAGTGAATTACTGTAACCATTATTTATGAGGGCTTGTTTGAGTTGGGCAATTGCTGCGTGGAATGCTTCCCATGTCGAGCTTATTTTGAACGTTCGGTGAATTAGAGTTGTGACGGTTTCAGTTTTGTAGCATTCAGGACACTCGCTCTTTGCATTGAGGTAGCTTGCTGTGCTGGTTGACTTCTTGTAAACCGTTGTGACGTGTTGTTCCCATTACCATCGACTTGTCAGACAATTGGAGAAATTGAATAAACAAATTACCAAAACTGAGCTTTCTGTTGCCTTTAATCAGACCTGCATATTAGAAAAGCTGCTCCCTAAATACACAATAATCAGAACTAGCGACCCAGCAGCAAGAGAGCTTTCAATTGCTGAAGACGACCGAATGAATCTCGTTCAACAGCAGCCAGAGAAGGCCGAAGATAGGCTCGTGGTATAACGGGCGGACGCTGCGGAGCTAGAGGAGCAAATCACCCCAATGGTCGACGAACGGTTGCTGACCCCACTGATGGAAAAGTTGAACGACGTCCTACAACAATACAGAGCCGTGTAATCAAGTCGCATCATTAAAAAACTAAATAACCTGTACCAAGGTCAGATTGGCCTACAATCTAACGGTGGCTCTTTTGTCAACCTCACAAACATTCAGCTTTATGTAAAACCGCGTTATCTACTAAACTTGGTGCTCATCTGCCACTACCAAGTAAAGACAGACAGCATTGTAAAAGCAACCGAACTAGAACTGCTGTACTGCTCTCTGCTTCAACTTCAGGAGCAAATCTACTAGACCAACTGAGAACTGAGTCCACCAAGCAGCGAGGTCTGCACCAACAGAACAGTTTGATCACTCATGAACTCAAAGAAATAGCCAAGGAGTTGAAAGACCACCCAGATGTACTGGTAAAAAGGACGATAAAGCAAATATTTTTGTCATCATCGAAAAAACCAAGTACAAGAGAAAACTGAATGATATCCTCCGCAATGCAACGAAGTTCAAAAAAATGCCAAGAGATACTACGAATCAACTCAAAAGCGATGCCAACAAGTTCATCAAGACTGCTAACAGAGGCCTACAGAGCGAAATCCTGGAACCAATTACCCAAGAGTTTTTACCTGATATCTTTATGGAACTGTCAAAACACATTAAAACGGAAACCCTCTAAGACCTACTATCTCGCAAGTAGTGGGTAAAGCACTGAGATACCACTTTTTGAGGGTAACCTACCCTCGCGGCTACCCTCGCGCGCGAGCTTCCGGTTTGTAACGGCCAATGCACTACCGGTTTAGAGGGGGTCAGGGGGGCGCTAACCGGAGTGGGCGGGGCCTGGGAAACCGGAAGGGGCGGCGCGATGACCCGCCGGCGCGAGGGGAACCTACCCTCAAAAAGTGGTATCTCAGTGCTTTACCCACTACTCTCGCAGATACAGACCCAAACGCACTAAGCTGCCCAGCAACTCAACTGACTCATCACTCCATACCTCAATGCTAACTCTCTCATCAAATCTTCAGACGATTTTCTTCAGATACTGCGGTAAAACCGACCTGGTTGACTAATCGCATCGCTAGTTGCAGTCACTCTTCACTAACGTGCCAGTTGAAGCCACAATTGATATTATTTGCAACCCAGCCTACAATCACGACTTCCTCAATCCACCTACATTCGCAAGACACATTCTACGGGAGCTGCTTCTCTTCTGTACCACCAAGTCTCCATGTTGGAAGTCTGTATTGCCATGTGGACGGAGTTTCAATGGGATCAGCGCTTGGAGTTACATTCTCCAACTTCTACATGAGCCACGTTGAAAACACTGTGATGGAAGATAGCGAACTCAAGAACAGTATTTATTGTAGGTATGCCAATGACTGCTACGTAGTTGTGCGGGAGAGGGCCACCTACAGCAACTCCGTGCATCCTTCGAAGCAACTTCAGTTCTACACTTCACCTACAGATTGAGCACCAACAACAAAATCAACTTTCTGAACTTCCAAGTCGGTGGTAATGGGAACCAATACGTCACAACGGTATACAAGAAGCCAACCAGCACAGCAAGCTACCTCAATGCAAAGAGCGAGTGTCCTGAACGCTACAAAACTGGCATGGTCACAGCTCTAATTCACCGAACGTTCAAAATATGCTTGACATGGGAAGCATTCCACGCAGCAATTGTCCAACTCAAACAAGCCCTCATAAATAATGGTTACAGTAATTAATTTTTGATGACGCACTCAAGCACTACCTGGAAAAGAAGTAATCGTCGGAAAAACGGAGAATCGCAGCATCATCATCAAACTATACTACAGTAATCAAATGTCGCCACCTTATAAAACGGAGGAACGTGTCATCAGAAGTATCGTATACAATAACGTCACCTGCAGGAACCACGAAGATAAAATAAAACTAACAATATACTACAAGAACAATAAAACCGCTCAGCTCCTTATGAAAAACAGCCCGCCACCACCTTCTGATTTCCAGCAGACCAACGTCATATACGAATTCATACTGTATGTAATGTTGGAGACTGTGAGCTCTACCCAAATTCGTACATCGGCATGACGACGACAACCTTATCCAGAAGGCTTAAGATGCACCTCCGATCAGGCGGAATTGCATCTCACACTAGAAATGCTAGTAATCAGCAGTTCACAAGGCAACAGCGGGTCAGTAACACTAAAATCCTACGGAAAAACTGCGACAAATATCGACTTCCCTTAGAAGAGGTACTACTCATTAAACTTTACGAACCGGCCATCAACTCAATTCACAGGCATCAGCTGGACGCTACAACTACTTGGTGACCACCAGCAGCTCCAGCGTCTACTGGATCAGGAAGCTGCGGACCGCTAGCCTGTACTCACAGCACCAGCATCGGCCTCAGCCAATCAGAGGCCGAGCCCGGCGTCACTGACCGCGCGTTACCTATAAGAAGCCCTTCCACTCCATAACCAAACAATACCATCCTGAACTTTCTCCGTCATAACTTGGAAGGCACCTCACCACCTCCAACGCCGCTACCACCGCCGGCACCACCATCACTACCTGCTGATGATGACTACGGACGTGACAAGTTTCGGCGAGCTACTGCGCAGCATCAACAACGACAGCCATATAAAACTTCTCAGACAGTTGGAGAAACTGAATAAGCTAATTATCAACAATGAGTTTTTTGTCGCCTTTAATCAGGCCTGCATATTAGAAAAGCTGCTCCCTAAATACACAATATATATATTTATATCCTGCTGACCCAGCAGTCCCTGCATATATATCCTCCAGAAGGCCTCCGGACCATGCTGTCCCTGCTACGGACAGACACCTCTCTTTTATCCCGAGCCCAGAAACCCACTAAACCCACTCCACTAACCCATCCCCTCCTTTGCCTGAACTATGTATATGAACCTCCACCTGAAGTCCGGTCTTCGCGTCAGTAACGCTTTTATGCTAAGTTTTTCTTTTCGGGTATCAGTCTATGAAAATAAAGGAAAAATATCTTTAACGCAATTATAAAAAGACCTTGCCCAGTAGCCGAGAAATTACTGACGCCCCCGCCGTATCATAGATTCCCTGCTTCTGGAAGTCGTCGAATCTCCAATATCCTTCCGTCTATTAGTGATGAAAAGCGTGACACAGCGTAGGGTAGGTGGGAAGAGGCGTATCAATATATAGACTAGAGGGCCCTCGCTGATATAAAATGGCAGCGAAGATTTTGTGTTGATCCTGCTTCATTGATCATGCTTCCCTTCATACAACTGCCAACTTCAAAGATCATCTAGATGAAGAGTCACGGTTTCCTAATTACTGAGCATCGACACTCTTATTTTCTTTCTCTGATATGGAAAAAATTAGTTATATTTGTAGGCAGTTCAGCAAAACTGCAAATAATTGATTCGATTGGTTTCATAGATACCCTAGTATGTAATTTTTGTCCGATATATATTTTTTGGTTATTGAAAGCTGTTTCGTCGACAGTTGCATCAAAGTTGGAAGAACAGCTGATGCAAAAAAGTCATTTGTGGGAAGAAACTACGAATCAAGATGTAGCATGGATGAGAGTGCCAATGGAAGCTCTAAATACCTCCAGTGCTGAGATTTCAACTTTGGCAATGGAAGGAGTGCATATAGACTTGAGGTCACCTGATACTTTGTCATAGATTCGATGTATGGAGAAGGTACCTAATACTCGAACGGATCAGACTACGTCTGCGGTATCTTCATTTTTGAATTTCAACTGTCCTTGATTAAGATACGTTTGCTATCTTCTGCAACCCGGCTAATTTTCTACCTATCAGTTTTCAATGGAACTTGAGAGAACGAGCAATGCCTCCAACCTGGGCTAATTTCCGCCTGTTTTGTTAAAGCGTGACAGAAAATGGATAAACTAACAGATAAAAACACATCGGTCTTTATTATATTGTAGATATAATTGTGATTTCCCTATTTGTGATAGACAAGGATTTAATGATGAAAACAGCCTGTGGGGGCATTAGAAAAGAAGAATAATCAGAAATCACGTTAGAAGATATGAATTAAGGGGGCCGTCTGGGTAAATAACTAATTCAAAAACTATGAAACAGAATCCAACGAAATATTAGAATCAAATGTATTGCCTTTAGAGTAACTCACATAACAAATTTCAGTTGATTCGGTGCATATATTTTTAAGATAATTGAATTTTTGTAAAAAAAACTATAAATATACATGTTGATATATCTTAGCCATTTTAAATTTTTTTCATTTTCTTGCAGGCTAATATAATACACACATATAAAGGTTTGGACGACGAATTTTTGCAAAAAAATCAAAACTTTTCAATTTATGAATATATATACATATTACCACATTTTCTCTACTATCATAATAAATTTTCATATAAAAAATTTGAAAATTGGCAAACATCCTCTTGCAAATTGAGACAATTCATTGCTGTGCATAATAAAACAAACCGGATGAAAATCGGGTGAATGGTTGCCGAGATATATCACAATTATGATAAAAATCTTGAAATGGTAGAAATGCGNTGCGACGATGCGCCAGATCACAAGGCACAACACCACCCAGCATGAACGCACATCGACGAACTACTTTGTCAAGCAAACACAGATGGCAATCGGCAGCAGAACCCCAGACTACAGAGTGTTCCTGCCTTGTTGCTGATCAAATTTCTATGGATCAACGGTGGGCAAGTGGCATTTCTTCTTCTTAGATTATCAGATATACGTTGGAAGATACGAGGCTCTAATGTGGACTACGGAAACCCTGGTACCTATATGGACACCATGTATAGCCACCGAAGCGGACTATTATTGATTATCCTTAACCCTATGACCATTGTTGATTATCCTTAACCCTATGACTATTGTTGATTATCCTTAACCCTATGACTATTGTTGATTATCCTTAACCCTATGACTATTGTTGATTATTCTTAACCATATGAGTATTATTGATTGTAACCTCTAAAAATAAAATTAACAAAAGTGTTGAATCCTTTTCGTTCCAGTAACTAGAAGACTAAAGAACGTTATCAGCATGTATAAATAGACACCCCAGAGAGATCTTATAATAATAATCATCTTTATTAAGTACTCATAGACATCACAAAATTGGAATGATATATGGTGCACAGGAGAACGTATCTTATTTCTAGGTTACACACAGCACGTGTCGCAGTGATCTTACATATTAGACATCATTGGCCTCGGGTAAACTTCAAGTATTTTTTCGTGAACGATACAACCTCACTGACCTCCTGCATATTATTCATACTCAATGCATGGAAGAACTCGTTATTGCGCAGCTGCGGTACCAATTTTGTAGTAAATGAGCGCACGAATGGTGCCGCCGATTGTTGATAGCGAGAACCTAGACTATTTTATTTTCACAAGGCTTTCTTTTTACTTCTGCCGAAAGGGAAAATGGTCAAGAAATTGTTTTCGAAGACGAGGTACCTCGGATATATTAATAGGTATTATTTTGGATCATGAGCGTGATCGAGTCTGCTTGTGTTATTTCTTATATTTTTTATCATCGAGCTTACATATTTCGGATGGACGGCATACCCTGCCACAAGTTATACAATATCATCATGAAATTTTAATCTCAATGCTACTGTCAATTTTGCTGCTTCACTCTCTTCATTGACTGTTACTACAAATTTTGTAGCGTTATGCATCAAATAAAATATGTTTTGAGACCTAACAACTTATACATCTCAACACACTAAAACTAAAACGACTGCAGTTTGCATTCTACAGCACGAACTATATACATTAAAAATTAAACTTAAGTAATATATATATCTTATTAGTGCGTCTGTGATTCCGTCTATTCTTTCGTCTGCACGCAACGGCTTAGGAAGGAAGAACAGGTCATATAGGTATGTGTAGAGATAGACAAATTGTAGAATTTGGATTTATATTTCCACTTCGTATCCATGATACAGGTCCGGGTATGAAGGAAAAAGAGGTAGCTATGTGTTCTACGGAAGTTCTACAAGTTCCCGTTAGCTTGTAGTTGGTGAAATTAATTTAAATGACCTCAGATGTAATCGCTTCCGTGGGTAACTAATGAGCTAGAGATAATTCGCAATATTCAATCAGTTCTTAACAGGGTACTAAAAGTCACCTTTAAGCAACTAACACTCCAAGTAAACGTTTTCTTCTCGCAGGAATGGCACTATTAATAATGTCCGAAATATTGGCCGGTGTCGTTAACCCTGTCTGCACCGGGCTGTGTTCGCGCTACTTTGACAACATAATAATGAAACCTTGGAGCAAATTAACACAACGTCGTGTGAATAGGTTTAGTAGGTTAAAGAAATTGTTGCAAAGTTAACTATTTCACGGACCGGACCGAACTCACGCAGCCAACCAACTAAACCCACCAACCAACCAGCCAATTTGTTCTAAAGTCTAACTGGCTTCACGCACCGAACGAAAATACGCAACCAACCAGCGAAGTTACGCAACCAATCAATTTGTTATAAAATCGAACTGTTCTCGGACCAAACGAACATTCGCCACCACCTTAACTCGTATATCTTTACAACCGATGTACAAATCCCCCTTGCAGGTTATTGTGACCTTTTCGTTATTTTGACAAGCAGCTGTCCGTGAATAAATGAAACGACGGCCAGTACCAATCATCTGTAATCTTGGTCCAATTTCTTGGCAGTGATCGTGTCGTGCCCGCTTTGGATCGATAGATCTATTCTGTGGCAGATCACGATCATTTGCCGAATTATTTTCTCGTTCTAAGGTCCAGGTCATAGTCTCTGAATTAATGTTGCACTGAATCATTTATTCATGGTGAGTAC
>LQNS02277216.1:8333388-8348404 GCA_001587735.2 Parhyale hawaiensis | reverse complement strand
CTACTGATGGTCTTTTTTGCTGCTTGTACTTTTCGTTTGCAGTTTGCTTTTGGCATGCCTGGGTTCTTCAGCTGTCGCGGCATATTACATGTGTCTTCTTTCTTTTTCTTCTTCTTCTATTTAATTGTAGTAAGTTTGTTTTGTAGGTACATAAACTTAAGCTGAAATTACATCAATGTTATCAAATAACAAGTAAGAGTGCTGCTAATTATTATAGTTTTAATGATAATACCCAATATAAAATACTAAAAATTGGCCGACTCTATTTCTATTTCAGGTATTACAGCTTCATTACCTTGATTGGAAATGTCTGTCTGCGCACGCTGTATAGTAAAGCGAAGTAGTTGCCGCTCTGACTGAAGTATAACCTTTGTAGAAACCTCCTCATTGTGGCCATCCCTTTGACTGATACTCACTGAGATTAACTCTCTCTTTTTTCCAGTGAATTTTCCGCTCAGATCTAGTACTTCTTGTAACTTGAGTTCCGTGAATCATTTAATTCCAGTTCTCCATTTAATAATCAGTTTTAAATATCCGCTCACCATTTTCCATCTAAATTTTTACGAATGAAATACTCATTTCATTCACACAAAAAAAAAAATACTTTCACCGTTATTAGTGACATTCGAGTGCTAAATACCGGTCAAAGTTTTATGAGTAATAATTTTAAGAAGTCAATGGTAGCTTTTGTTAGCATTAAATTACATGGGAAATGGGGGAGTTTGCTGCCAATTTGAATTGAATATTCCAGTGGTGAACAGTAAACTATACATGGTTCATTGAACGTGAGTCTAATATTATAGTAATGTATTAATAGTAACGTATTAGTAATATCTTTATTATCTTATAGTACTATTATATTGTTTATTCTTTTTGTTTAGGGCTAGTTCTCTGACATACTAGTGTATTACTAATATTTTTACTATTATGTTATTTATTCTTTTCCTTTAGCCGTTTAGTACTAGTTTTCTGACATATTCTCTCGCATGAATTCTACATATTTCATAACGTGTTACACGTCCCTTCCGCACGCTTTCTTAAAATGTCGTTGCAGTGACTATGGAGGCTCGGCATTTGTAAATACACACGGTATCTTCTGAGCACTGTAACAAAAACCAATGTGTGTGTATGCCTGGTTGTATAAAGAAGACCCCACAACCATTAGTTGTGGGGTGGAAGGTTTTATTGTGTGCGGGTGATGGTGCATGCTTCAGAGGCTTGTGCGTGTCTTGTTCTTTGCATTCGTACGTGACAGTACATCCTGTAATGTCAACTGTAGGAGCATTGTAGATCATATCCGTACTCCCCAGTACATACGGTAATGTCAGTCGTCGGCGTAGTGTATATTGCATCAATACGCCCCAGTATATACTGTAACTTATAGGTCAACTCTTGGCACCCACGGAGGTGACAACCGTGAAGGTTCACGGTGCGTGCTAAGGCTGCGGTGACTCAAAAGGTTAAGTGTCTGTAAGGAAACGATTAAGGCCCAATTAACTGACGGCAGCGGTTCACACTAATCGCTCCGTAATGACAGCAACGATCCGCTGCCTCTGTGGCCGCGCCGCCAGCCTATCGATTCCGAGACTTCAACGTGCGCCGAGTAGTGATCCTTGCGCCGTCATTTTTCCCGATCGTGTTTACCCTTCACGCCTGCTACTAATTTGTCGCTCGTATATATCTCGATCGTGGTTACCCTTCACGCTTGCAATTAATTCGTTGTTCGTATATTTCTTGATCGTATTTACCCTTCACGCTTGCAACTAATTCGTCGCTCGTATATTTCCCGATCGTGTATATCCTTCACGCCTTCAATTAATTCGTCGCTCGTATATTTTATGATCGTAGTTACCCTTCAACCCTTACAATTAATTCATCGGTCACGTATCTCCCGATCGTATTTATCTTTCACGCTTGTAATTCAGTTCTCGCTCATATGTTATCCGATCGTATTTAGTATTTACTCTGCACGAAGGACTTGTTTCACGTCTATAGGAGACGGCATCGGCAAATATCGAACACCTGCCTGAAATTTCGGACTAGGTAATAATTAATGAGTTTGCAGGTGTGCGGCCGTCCTCAGGTTCAGACGCCAAAAAACTTTTCTCGAACAAAATTTCAGGTTAAGAATATAAACAGCAGTGTGCGCTATAAGCGATTTTGTAGACTCTGATATTTTTACCAGACGCAGATATTTTATTTAGTCCCTGTAGCGATGAAAAACGTCCATGCAGGAATAGCGTTACGGTAGAAATCATATAAAGTCCCTTGCCCGGTAGTAAGTTAATTAACCTTCTCTACTGAAACTAATTTTGTCTTTCCCGCAGAAATAACACTACTTGGTTGTACCTGATCAATCGTGCGGTGAAGGGTTAACCATCTCTATTTCAGGCTGTGCCACATCGCCGCATGGACTTTCTCGCGTAGGAATACAATAAGTGAATGAACATTTGTGGTGAAACTGCACAGCCTGAGTTAGAAGATAAGGCGAACGATCAGCTTTGGTAAGAATAGCATTAGCTGACACGTGACCAACCCTCCTGGTCTAGGCGATGTAGGGTTAACTGGGTGCAAAGGTTAGGAATTCCGACGTTTGTTACCGATACGCATTTGCGGCGCAAGAGAGTTTCGAATTTTATATATTTTGAACGTGTTAACTAGCACTGTGATGGTGGCATTATATACTTGATAAGCCTACTTCTTGAACAAACTTCTGCTCAAATTAAAAATTAAATTTATATATGTGTGTGTGGTAGTAGTAACTCATCGTACTTGGTTGTATTTCCGTTTCTTCAACCCCACCGATGTTATATGCGTTTTTGCGTTAGCTTGCCAACTTTAATTATTTCAGCACTCAGACGCTTAAGCTGTCGAACGGCCTCAAGGCACTGAAACTTGAATAACGAGACAGCCACAAGCTGATGCTACATTATATCAGTTGTTAGACCCAAGACCCTGCAGATTTTGCATCATAGGCGTGTTGCAATGAGACCTTCGGTGTCACCCGTGTAACCCCTGCCACCAATACGGCACATGTTGGGTAACACCGGGATAGTGACAACCTCAAACACTGTAGGGAATAGGCTGGGTATCGCCACCTATGTTAACAAACAGTGCCTTTGTTTGTAAATATTTTGACCGCTTAATGATTGAAAATATTGGAAATATCCCATGACTGCCATATATTGGCTGAGTTCTACCATTCAAAGCACTTTGGCGGGTTTTTCTCACCTTTTTATTCTCGAGTACAGCCAAAATAAGGCTCCGTCAGCAACGTTTCAGTACAAGCTTTCCACAGTTTCCCTAGAACTGTTTGGATGGGGGGGGGGGCGCACTTGGATCTCACGTCGCATTCACCGCTACACGGTGTGACACCGGGTAACACCATGAGAGTAACACTTGCATCTGCTTGCAACACGCCTCAGTTCCGTAGAGTAACTTGGGTTAGTTTGGTACGCCCATCCTATGTTACGGGGAGCAGCACACCCATGAGGATCCCGTAGGTTACCTTAGCCTCAGCTATGACTTAGGTACATCTTTCTTCCATGCCCACTTTGCTTATGTGTTTTTTTTCTTGTTTTTTTTTTTTTTTTTTTTGCTACTGCTGCTGGTGACGTTCTTTGTTCTGGTGGTTCACTTCTTTGCGGACTTGCTGTTCCACTGTAGGAACACTTTCGTGCATGGGTTCCCCGCTTCTGTCTACATACAACGTGAATTTTCTTTCAACTTCCGTTACGATAATCACCAGGGCTACCTTGGGTGGAAATGTTTAAATTAAGGCTATCGTAGAAGTGATATAGTAATAAAAATCATTTGATTTCTCTGCATTTTTCCTAAGCATGTAAAATAAATCCCGTGAAATTTTCTATAAAGTCCTACAAGCAACATTGTGCATTTACGAAATTCCCGTTTAGCGTAAATTTCGATTAGCTTACCAGCTGATCAGATGCAGAGACATCTATTAGCGTGACAATTTGATGCTTGCACATCGATTAACGTTTATGTTTTCTTAGAAAATTGTTCAGTAAATTGGAAGCTGATACGTAATGTAGGCCTATGTAACCATTAGATAAAAAATATTTACATGTATCTTCTTAGTAGAAAAACTGAAACTGCAATATTGAACTTTCGTTAGTTATTTATTTAAATCGAGAAAAATGAGTTTGAATAATTACCAGAATGTATCAAGAAAGATACATACTGCGCCGCCTTTGCAATTACGATTTGTAATCCCTGGTGTGCGTTATCAGTGTTAATGTCTTAAAAAATACTATCTTATGGAGTGACTTTAATTAATCCTTTCGCCTAAAATAAGTGAAATTGATTATTTATAAAACTTGTTTAACAAGATGCCACAAAGCACCTATCGCTCACCCTATTTAACTTATATTTCCATGTTGGATTAACGTCATTTGGATTGACGTAATTCCCAACTATGTACTGGCGTTTATTTGTGTTTCCCAGTGTTTCTTAGGATGACGTAAACACTAGAAGGGTGTTGCAGTTACGAACTGTCGTGCTGCACGTTAGGGGCAGTTGTACTGCAGGTATGGGCAATCACGCTGCAGGTATGAGCAGTCATGCTGCAGGTCTAGGCAATCGTGCTGCAGGTAGCTATGGGCAGTCATGATGCAGGTTTGTGCAGTCATAATACAGGTTTGGGCAGTCGTGCTGCAGGTATGGGCAGTTGTGCTGCGGGCATAGGCAGTTGTGCTGCAGGCATAGGCAATCGTGCTGCAGGCATAGGCAATCGTGCTGCAGAAATGGGCAGTCGTGCTGATGAGACAACACAGGTCGGGCGCTGCCGTGCTGCAGTGTCGTGCTGCCGTGCCTGCAGCACGCTATGCTGCGGCAAGCCGTGAGCAATTACAGCTCTAATTACAGCGCTTGCTGCACGCTGTTGCCGCTGCTNTTTTTTTTTTTTTTTTTTTTTTTTTTTGCTACTGCTGCTGGTGACTTTCTTTGTTCTGGTGGTCCACTTCTTTGCGGACTTGTTGTTCCACTGTAGGAACACTTTCGTGCATGGGTTCCCCGCTTCTGTCTACATACAATGTGAATCTTCTTTCAACTTCCGTTACGATACTCACGATAATATTGAACTTTCGTTAGTTATTTATTTAAATCGAGAAAAATGAGTTTGAATAATTACCAGAATATATCAAGAAAGATACATTCTGTGCCGCCTTTGCAATTACGATTTGTAATCTCTGGTGTACGTTATCAGTGATAATGTCTTAAAAAATACTATCTTATGATGGTGTGACTTTAACTAATCCTTTCGCCTAAAATAAGTGAAATTGATTATTTATAAAACTTGTTTAACAAGATGCCACGAAGCACCTATCGCTCACCCTATTTAACTTATATTTTCATGTTGGATTAACGTCATTGGGATTGACGTAATTCGCAACTATACACTGGCATTTATTTGGGCTTCCCAGCGTTTCTTAGGATGACGTAAACACTAGAAGGGTGTTGCACTTACGAACTGTCGTGCTGCACATTAGGGGCAGTTGTACTGCAGGTATGGGCAATCATGCTGCATGTGTGAGCAGTCATGCTGCAGGTCTAGGCAATCGTGCTGCAGGTAGCTATGGGCAGTCATGATGCAGGTTTGGGCAGTCATGATACAGGTTTGGGCAGTCGTCCTGCAGGTATGGGCAGTTGTGCTGCAGGCATAGGCAATCGTGCTGCAGGCATAGGCACTCGTGCTGCAGGCATAGGCACTCGTGCTGCAGGTATGGGCACTGGGCAGTCGTGCTGCAGGTATGGGCAGTTGTGTTGCAGGCATAGGCAATCGTGCTGCAGGCATAGGCAATCGTGCTGCAGGTATGGGCAGTCGTGCTGATGAGACAACACAGGTCGGGCGCTGCCGTGCTGCAGTGTCGTGCTGCCGTGCCTGCAGCACGCTATGCTGCGGCAAGCCGTGAGCAATTACAGCTCTAATTACAGCGCTTGCTGCACGCTGTTGCCGCTGCTGCTCTTTTTGTTTTCCTCTTTTGCAGCTGTTTTGTTGTTATCATCATTTTGCAACTGCTGTTGTTGTTATCTTCTTGCAATTCTATCAGGTTATCGTTTTCTACAGCTGATTTGTAATCTGATTTTTAAGCTATTTCTTAATCTTGTTTTTGCAGCAGTGAGCTTGTTATCTTGTTCTGCTGCTGTATTGTTGTATCTTTTTACAACTGAATAGCTGTTGTCTTGTTTTGCAGCAGTTTTGTTCAAATTATCTTGTTTTTTAGTTATCTCTACCAAAGATGTCACATTTTCGTCGTGTTTGTCTTTCTGTCTGTCACCAAGATGACAAAAAAATGATGGTGGAATTCAACGAAATTTACAAGGATTGTTAGGAAAGTTAAGAGGATCAGATGATTACTTTTTGGTGAAAATCAGTCCATCCATTTGTTTCTTTGTTTGTTTATCAGCTTCATTTTTCTTATTGCCAAAGCTCAAAAAGTTCTCAACGGATTTTTATGAAATTTGCATGAGTTGTTTGGTATATTATGCAAAGTAAATGATCAAATTTTTTTGATCTGTTTGTTCGTTTGTTGCTGTGTTTGATTTAGCGCTTGTTAGCACAATAACTCAAAAAGTTATGTTGAGGAATTGTTAGTTATTTTAAAAACATAATTGATTAAATTTTGGTTATGATCGGTTGGTCCGTTTGTATGTTTGTCTAATCTTTGTTAGCAACATAACTGAAAAAGTTATGAACGAATCTTCACGAAAATTACAGATACTATTTATAATGCTTAAAAGCACAAATAATTAGATTTTGGTGTTGATACGAGGAAAATCATCGTTTCAGAACTAATTTTTATTTTCGTTACCGTGTCTGGCTTGGCGGAGGTATGCGCTCTCAGAGTGCTCTGGTTCCATATGTCTTGGGGTTGTTTTTTATTTTTCTTTGAAGCTGTTGTTTTTACATTAGACGTGCTGTTACTCTTGTTGCCTTTCAATTTTAATGGTACTGTTTTGTTTTATAGCTAGCCTATACTGTTGTTTATAATTAACTGTTTTATTCGTTATTGGTTTAGCCTACATCTTGGAGTATGCAGTTCCCTCTTATGAGTCATGAGAAGGGCTATGTCCCATCCCATTTTATGCTAGTGTAAGTTCGTCCGCCCCCCATTTTATAGATAGTCATGCTCTTATTAGACTCTTTGGTTACTTGGTCATCGGAACGTCTTTTGTTTTCTGTTCACTTAGGTTCGTCCGTCTTCCATCCTCCTGCAGCTTTTTCGTTTTCTTTCCTTGTTTGCTTCCCCGTGTCATGGGTTCCTATTTTTGCTTGACATGCGACACGAGATAAAATTCCATGCCGCCCTAAAATCGCTGAACAGATTCGGCGGCCGCTAAATATTTTGCTAGGGACTTTTTCCCTTTTTGTATCGCTGTCGGTATCGTGCTGAGGGATCGAGGCTAAAACCGGCACTGAAGTGGTGAACTTGGTTAGTTTCAATACCTGGGTAAGCTCTTGGTCGTTTTTCTTTATTTTTTCAGGTTTCAACTCTGTCAGCGGGGTAGGTATGGTTGCTAAAGACTATTTTTTCATTATTTTCTTCCGCTTACCTCTCAGATTTCAGCCTCTTCCTTACTCCTTCCTCTATGTTATTTTTTTAACTCTAGTTTTAATGAAGCTTCTATACCTGTTAAAACAGAATGCGTTTACTTATAAAGCAGTAAGTGACATTTTTGTATGTACACATCGAAAGATATGGTGATACCTACGGGCGGTACTGGTTGGGCGCGACAGATACGTTAGCGTAAGAACATTTTCCATGTTATTCCATGTTATAGGGTGGTCTTACTGGACTAGTGTTTCCCCTTGCCAGTCCCCTCAGGGGGCAGAGGTTAATTAGACACGCCTGTCTAATGCTTTGGAGAGCAGTGACCCCCAGAGGGACCCAGTAGGTTATCATAGCCATTGACTAGGTCTTCGGGACTATCTGTCTTACGTGCCCACTTTGCTTCTTTCTGAATTCATACTGCTAGTAATGTGACTTTCCTCTATTCTTCTTCTTCCCCGACTCGCTGTGCCCATACGCGTTGATCCTGTATGGCAATACGTGCACGAGTTCACGTTTCTTGCAACGTGCTATAAATCCCTATTTTCTCCCCTGTTATATCACCGTTGTAGCGGAAATGGAGTCTTAAGCTGTTCAATATACTGAGCGGCAAACTACTATAAAGTGGTTTTAACTGAAGCATATTCTGCACTTCTGAGGATGATTTCATTTCCTTTCTAAGTATCTTGAGGTCCCGTTTTTCACCAAGGAAGAAAAAAATAAGTACTTTCAACTTCACATGAATGAAGAATATACTGGCTATAGCCTCACGCAACCCCTTCATGTTGCCGGAGGCAAATTTTACTGATTTAGTAAGTGCGCATCAAAGTTTACTATCGCGTACATACACTGGTTCGCTGGAGCTAAATATTCGGTAATTTAGTAGAATATAGGACACTTTATGGTGCTTATGGAGAGTATCGACTGGAAATAAATACACACGGTACCTGCAGGGAGAATTCCGTTTTGCTGACTGTCTAGACACTAAATAGCTAGTGAGACTTCTATGGCAAGGTGGTACAACACCTCTATGCGATCAATTAAAGATTCCTCTTTCCTTCCCCCCCCCCACTTTCCCCAGTTGGATATAGGTACTCTCCATAACTCTAAGAAGATGTAGCATCTGTTCCTAACATTGAGCTGTTAAAGAACCTTCCCCTTCTACTTTCTCTTTTTGAATTAGATATGGTGAGATTAGACTAAGTTACCTTAAGTTGCACTGTGTTACATCAGGTTACGTCGTCATAAATTACGTAACTTAGCCCAAATTAATCTGATTTAACCTGACCTTACCTAGCCTGATTAACCTAATACGAGTTAAAGTGATCTAAAGTAATTTTAAGTAACCTAGCGGAAACTAATGTTTCGTGAGTTGACTTAAGATCACGTACGTAACGTAACCTACCCTACCTTATTCTGCCCTGAAGTATGTTAGGGCAGGTTATTACTTATTACATGGCTATTATTAATTTATTATTTTCATCAATATTTTATTATTCACTTTGAATATTTATTTCATGCTTTCTCTTCTTTCCTAAAGTTTAAAAGATAATCGCCATTAAAATTTTATACACGGTATATTTATTTTGTCGAAATGTTTTATCGCCAGCATGAGTGCAATGGGCTACAAGGGTTGTGGGTGTTGATGGGTAAGTCACCCATATATGGGCCGGTGGGCTGGGTGAGAGCAGCAGCTGGGTGTAGAGGGGGATGGAGGGGCGTTATGTTGTCCCCCCGTTGTGATGGTGACACCGCGGAAGCTGTCACGAGGTTTGTCACGCTCCCCACGCTCGCCCCACGACCGACATCGATCAACACATGTTCCCTGAGCTCAAACTTTCGCGTCGCCATTTCTTTCGCCGCAATCTTTTTACAGCGAAGTCATAAAATATGAATGATTTGGTTGTCGGAATGGTATGTGGCATACTAGTGATTTAGGCCCGGGGTTCCCAAACTGGGATGCTTGGTACTAATAGGGGTGCGAGAGGATCTTTTCATGGGTATGAAACACTGTTTTGTATCTGTCATTCACAAATTACCTCAAATTTGTGCCGCAAAAGTTAGTATATATTTCATTTTTCATCATCATATGGATACTTAATTTTGTAGGGTATGCTAGAACAAGTAAAGAGTTTTACATAGCAAAGTTTGGGAACCACGGATTTGGGTGATATAAGTGTTAGTGCAAGGCTATGCACCTACTCGACCTCAACCTTACCTATATATAGTCTATAACCTGTTCTTAACCTGTTAGTGGACAGTTAAAGAAAGACTAACTTTGCTTCGCGGACAGGTTTGTTGCCATAAATTTTCTTAAAGTAAAAATTAATTTTTTAACTCGTTTATGTCTTTTTATTTTTGAAATTTGAATACTAGTTAGTTATTAGGTGTGAACTAAATGTCCCTACCAACTACTAGTGTGATCCAAAGCCAATAAGGAACAAAACGGGAGATCAACATGTATAAGTAGTCTCAAACCAACAGGTTAACTAACTTAACCTTCCCTAACACATAGGTACGGTACTCTTAGGTATGATGCTTCACATGGTAAACCGATGGACTTTAGCTTACGCTGCTGCGTTATTGGGTCTTCAAGACGGTTTTCCTGTCGTGCCCGCTTCTTCTTTTCTCGTGCTTCTTGCTCCTACTGATGTCATTCTTTGCTACTGTTGTTTTTCTTTTTCAGTTTATTGCTACCATACATGTCTTGTATTGCTTGACTTCCCTCGTGTCTCTTCACCCTACCTCTGTTCGAATCCTAGTGAACTCTGCTGCTGCTTACCTCTATCGATACAGGAAGTTTGCTCTAGAGATTTGGCTTTGTATGACCATTGATAATACTTCTTATTGGTTATAACTACTAGCTTATATTTAACTTCAAAAAGCATACCTAAACCTATAAAATATTTGGAGTTCCTGTTGAAAATTTTAGTGCAGTCTTCGGAGAAAAAAAAATCGTGCACTAGTTAACAGAATAATAAAATTGATACGCGTGTCGAGGCATGCAGTCTTCTAGAATCAGAACCACCCATGCATCGGTTCTATGCATGGTTTTACGTGTCTTTATCTGCATAATACAGGTATCTTCGCTTTTGAAATACTGCACTGTATCTAAGAAGTATCAAACTAATGTACTATCTAATGTAGATATTTCAATAGCGAGAGATTTTCACTTGAATGCTTGAAGAGTACATGGCTTATCAACTTTACAGATTTAATCAAATGTTCTAGAGGTACGGAAGCAAATGTCAAATTCTTGTTATTATTATTGTTATTAAATCACACCAGGCTGGCGACGTAGGAACGGAGAAACTCGATGAGGTTAACAAACCCCCACGCAACCAACCCAGCGGGTGGAGAAAACAAAAAGAATGAAGAAGAAAAAAAAAAAAAAGAAGATCCGAGATCACAGAATAGCTCTGTGTACAGATCGTTTAAAGCTGCCAATACCAGCACCNGTTGTGATGGTGACACCGCGGAAGCTGTCACGAGGTTTGTCACGCTCCCCACGCTCGCCCCACGACCGACATCGATCAACACATGTTCCCTGAGCTCAAACTTTCGCGTCGCCATTTCTTTCGCCGCAATCTTTTTACAGCGAAGCCATAAAATATGAATGATTTGGTTAGCGGTATGGTATGTGGCATACTAGTGATTTAGGTCAGTGGTTCCCAAACTGGTACCAATAGGGGTGCGAGAGGACCTTTTCATGGGTATGAAACACTGTTTTGTATCTCAGTCATTCACAAATTAACTCAAATTTGTGCCGTAAAAGTTAGTATGAATTTCATTTGTCATCATCCTATGGGTACTTGATATTATAAGGTATGCTAGAACATGTAAGGAGTTTTACATAGCAAAGTTTGGGAACCACGGATTTGGGTGAAATATGTGTTAGTGCGAGGCTATGCACCTACTCTACCTCAACCTTACCTAGTCTATAGCTTATTCTTAACCTGTTAGTGGACAGTTAAAGAAAGACTGACTCTGCCTGGCGGACAGGTTTATTGCCATAAATTCTCTAAAAGTGAAAATTTATTTTTTAACTCGTTTATGTCTTTTTCCTTTTTAAAATTTGAATCCTAGTTAGTTATTGGAAGTGTACTAAATGTCCCTACCAACTATAGTGTGATGATCCAAAGCCATTAAGAAACAAAACGGGAGATCAACATGTTTAAGTAGTCTCAAGCCAACAGGTTAACTAACTTAACCTTCCCTGACACACACGGTACTCTCAGGTATGATGCTTCACTTGGTACACATCTGGACGTTAACTTTCTCTGCTGCGTTATTGGGCTTTCAAGACGATTTTCCTGTCGTGCCCGCCTCTTCTTTTCTCTTGCTTCTCGCTCCTACTGATGGCATTCTTTGCTACTGTTGCTTTTCATTTTCAGTTTATTGCTACCATACATGTTTCGTCTTGCTTAACTTCCCTAACCGCGAATCACCACTAACCAAAAAATTACTTACCCGAAATTTAAAACAGGGGTGGTTTGAAAAACCAGTCCTGCCCTGCCCTAACCTACCCGAAGTTAGGGCGGGTGCTAATTCAATTCATCTGACCCGAAAAAAATTCGGGTTTCCGAGATATACGGCCTAAAACGTGCAAATTAGGCCCAACTGTAGATTCTAGGCGAGGGTATGACACCCTCGTGTCCCTTCACCCTACCTCTGTTGGAATCCTAGTGAACTCTGCTGCTACTTACCTCTATCAATACAGGGAATTCGCTCTAGAGATTTGGTTTTGTATGACCATTGATAATACTTCTTAACAACTAGTCTATATTTAACTAACAACTAGTCTATATTTAACTTCAAAAAGCATACCTAAATCTTCAAAATATTTGGACTTCCTGTAGAAAATTTTAGTACAGTCTTCGGAGAAAAAAAAATCGCGCACTAGTTAACAGAATAATAAAACTGATACGCGTCTCGAGGCATGCAGTCTTCTAGAATCAGAACCACCCATGCATCGGTTCTATGCATGGTTTTACGTGTCTTTATCTGCATAATACAGGTACCTTCGCTTTTGAAATACTGCACTGTATCTAAGAAGTATCAAACTAATGTACTATCTAATGTAGATATTTCAATAGCGAGAGATTTTCACTTGAATGCTTGAAGAATACATGGCTTATCACCTTTACAGATTTAATCAAATTTTTTAGAGGTACAGAAGCAAATGTCAAATTATTGCACCTACCTTGTTGCTGATCGAATTTTTATGGACCTACGGTGGGCAGGCACTATTTTTTCTTCTTCTTAGATTATCAGATATACATTGGAAGATACGAGGCTCTAATGTGGACTACGGAAACCCTGGCACCTATATGGACACCTTGTATAGCCACCAAAGCGGATTATTACTCATTATCCTTAACCCTATGACTATTGTTGATTATCCTTAACCCAATTAGAACCAACTGAAATGTCGGTTTCTCGTTTAAGAAATAACACCATTTCAAACGTTATTTAGGAAGGACTCTGGTCCTTCTAGGGTTTTTGTTTCCAAACTAGCGATTTGTATAGATGTGATGTCGTCCCTGAAGTAGATGGTGGCTGTGGAGCTGAAACAAATTCTTTGACTGCAGTAACAGAGACCGCTTTAGTTAACTAAGCCTAAATGTTTGTAGGTCAACGATTGAGGTTCTGAAAAACTAGTCCGTTACTTCTTCGTCCTTGTAGATTGTTCGCACTAGTCGTTCTTGTAACCTTTAAAAATAAAATTAACAAAAGTGTTGGATCCTTTTCGTTCCAGTAACTAGAAGACTAAAGAGCGTTATCAGCGTGTATAAATAGAAACCCCTGAGAGATCTTATAATAATAATCATCTTTATAGAGTACTCATAGATATTAGAAAATTGGAATGATATATGGTACACAGGAGAACGTATCTTATTTCTAGGTTACACACAGCACATGTCGCAGTGATCTTACATATAAGACAATAGCCTCGGGTAAACTTCAAGTATTTTTTCGTGAACGATACAAGCTCACTGACCTCCTGCATATTATTCATACTCAATGCATGGAAGAACTCGTTATTGCGCTGCTGTGGTACCAATTTTGTAGCAAATGAGCGCACGAATGGTGCCGCCGATTGTTGATAGCGAGAACCTAGACTAGTTTATTTTCACAGGGCTTTCTTTTTACTTCTGCCGAAAGGGAAAATGGTGAAGAAATTGTTTTCGAAGACGAGGTACCTCGGATATATTCATAGGTATTATTTTGGGTCATGAGCGTGAGTCTGCTTGTGTTATTTATTATATTTTTTATCATCGAGCTTACATTTTTCGGATGGACGGCATACCCTGCCACAAGTTGTATAATATCATCATGAAATTTTCATCTCAATGCTACTGTCAATTTTGCTGCTTCACCCTCTTAATTGACTGTTACTAAAAATTTTGTAGCGTTATGCATCAAATAAAATATGTTTCGAGACCTAACAACTTATACATCTCTACACACGAAAACTAAAACGACTGCAGTCTGCGTTCTATAGCACGAACTATATACAATAAAAATTAAACTAAAGTAATATGTATATCTTATTAGTGCGTCTATGATTCCGTCTATTCTTTCGTCTGCACGCAACGGCTTAGGAAGAAAGAACAGGTCGTATAGGTATGTGTAGAGATAGACAAGTTGTAAAATTTGGAATGTGTATTTGCACTTCGTATCCATGATACAGGTCCGGGCATGAAGGAAAAAAGAGGTAGCTATGTGATCTACGGAAGTTCTACTAGTCCCCGTTAGCTTGTAGTTGCTGATATTTATTTAAATGACCTCAGATGTGATCGTTTCCGTGGGTAACTAATGAGCTAGAGAAAATTCGCAATATTCAATCAGTTCTTAACAGGGTAATAAAAGTCACCTTTAACCTACTAACACTCCAAGGTAACCTTTTCTTCTCGCAGGAATGATACTATTAATAATGTCCGAAAGATTGGACAGTGTCGTTAACCCTGTCTGCACCGGGCTGTTTTCTTACTACTTTGACAACATGATAAAAAAAAAACTTGGATCCAAGGAGCTTCAATGGGAGGAGTACGCGCGAGCCTTCACCGGGCGAGTAAACAGATGGCTTTGTCACGTGACTGAAGCTGGCGTTTGGAGATCTTAAACTGGCTGAAGTATCAGTGGTCAGCACATATAGTTAAGGAAGATACAGATAGGCAGTTCTTAAATATTTTGCAAGACAATCGTGTCTGAAGATTTATATCCCACTGCTCACCGTGTTACTTTCATCATAAGCTGGTATACAGGATACAAGTTTCCTTTACATACTTCCATCCGCTCGGAATTTCGTCGATGGTTAATGGCTGCAAAATTTGAGCTCAGGACTCATTCCTACGTGAGGCAATGCCGCTCTCCGATTGGATAAGCCACTCAGCCAGTTTAAGGGAAAAGTTTACTCGCAACGCTCCCGTAGGATAAATAGATAG
>LQNS02277216.1:8314802-8328060 GCA_001587735.2 Parhyale hawaiensis | reverse complement strand
GTCAGCCAATGGCATCATTTTCCTATTACGCGACGATGCTCTCCTTTAACGTTTAAAGTTAGAACGTTGCTCTGACGGCTTCATCTCGAGCGTATGAACGTATGTCTTGTTGTGTACCTGACGGCCGCCGACCTGTTCGCTTGTCGGCTTACCTGTTCGCTTATCGGCTTACCTGTTCGCTTGTCGGCTTACCTGTTCGCTTGTCGGCTTACCTGTTCGCTTGTCGGCTTACCTGTTCGCTTGTCGGCTTACCTGTTCGCTTGTCGGCTTACCTGTTCGCTTGTCGGCTTACCTGTTCGCTTGTTGGCTTACCTGTTCGCTTGTCGGCTTACCTGTTCGCTTGTCGGCTTACCTGTTCGCTTGTCGGCTTACCTGTTTGCTTGTCGGCTTACCTGTTTGCTTGTCGGCTTACCTGTTCGCTTGTCAGCCTACCTGTTCGTCTGCCTGCTTGCATTTTCACCTGTATGTTTACCTGTCTACTTACCTGTCTGCATACCTGTTCACCTGTCTGCATACCTGTTCACCTGTCTGTTTACCTATTCACCTGTCTGCTTACCTTGTCACCTGTCTGCTGCCCTGTTCACCTGTATGTTTACCTATTCACCTGTCTGTTTACCTGTTCACCTGCGTGTTTGCACTTTCGCGTGTCTGTTGTCTATTAAAAAATTCTATTTACAGACTTCAAGCATGAATGTTAGTGTCGACATGCATCATTTTAAAGGTAGGTATGTACCCACTCATGGGGTACTCGCTCTTGTGAGTACGAGCACAATTGAAAAGTACCATATAGAATGGTGCGCGTGCCTTAGAATAAGTTACCATTGCTGAACACCGTTGACAGTGGTACTGGATCTTCGAAATGAACTACTTCTTGCGGAGTATCTAATCATATAGTGTATTTCCATTTTGAAACCAAGTATCATTCGTGAAGTATCTGGAAAAAGGCTGCGCGTCCACGAATGCGAGGAGAATTATTTACGACTGACGTTAAACCGGACGCGTACCACTGTTCCAAGTGCCGTGTGTGAAGTACCTCAATGTGATGCGCGCGCCACTGGTACCAGTACCATTTGAGCCACGCGTACTCAAGAGCCCTCAGCCTGGAGAGGCCCGAGCTCCCTGGAGCGTAGCGTTACAAAGAGACTCCAACCTACCCTCACATGGTGTCCTGCTACCCTCACCGCCTCCTCATCAGCCGCCTCCTCCTCCTCCTCCTCCTCCTCTCGCCCTCATGCTTTCTCATCTCCTTTCCTTTGCGGTGTTTTCTTTCTCCCCTCTCCACGTGGTCTTTCTCCCTCGCTATCCTGTCTTTCTCTTCTCGTAATACGATCTCTTTCTACAACCTTGTCGTTGTGTTCTCTTGAACGTTGTTTTTCTCCTTCTCATGTGAAGTTTTTTTTTCTAGACGTAGTACCTTTTCTCGAGACTTCGTATATTTTTCTCTAAGCGTAGTACACTTTTTTCTAGTTGCAATGAATTTTTCACTAGACCTAGTACATTGTCTCTTGATATAATAATTTTTCTGTAGAGGTAGAACTCTAACGCTATTAATTATCCGATTCTACAGTATATCTTGAAAAGGTAATTACACATTTTTCGCTTCAGTGTCTTTCCAGCTGTTTCATCTATACCGCGCTCTCTTTCTCTTCTCGTCGTCTTCTCCCCTCTATTTACCTTTTTGTTCTCTCTTTTCCTCTTCATTTTTATAAATCATTTTTCGTTTTTCTCCAGTTTTCTTTTTTCCCACATTCCCTCTTTTCCTTCTTCATTTTCTTCCCTCTTTCCTTCTCCATATTTTCCTATTTTATTTTCTCTTCAATTTTCCTTTCTGCTCCTGAGTTTTTCTTTCTCGCGTTTACTCTTTCCTTCCTTTTTTTTCTAATTTTTTGGTCTTACTTTTTCAGGTTTTTCCCGACTTTTCAGTCTTCTCCTTCCAACGTTTCATCTTTTCCTCCCCTTCCTTTCCCTTTTCCTCCCCACCCTTCCCTGCTGCCTCTACCCTCCCTCTTATCCCCTCGGCCTGTCGTTTCCTCTTCACGCTTCCTGAGCTTCTGGCCCTCAGGGAGCTGCGTCTGCTCCGTGTGCGCCGTGTGTGTGTGTGTGCCGTGTGTGTGTACACGTGTGCGGCACCGTATGTCTGCAAGTGTGGCTGTGCCGTGTGTGGCACCTTGTGCCTGTGTGCCATATGTGTGTGTACACGCGTGCAGCACCGTGTGTGTGGCGTGCGTGTGCCGCGTGAATGTGCCTGTGCCGTGTGCGGCACCCGTGTGCACGTGTAGGTACTGCGAGATAAGTGCACGTCGCCCATTGAAACGTCACTATATGGTCCGAGTGGGCGGCATGGGATTAGTCCCCCTGTAGCTTTATGGGAGAGACACCTTCCACAGCTAAGGACACCTCCTCCATAAGTCACAGACTCTTTAACGGCCAAAGCTTCGGAGGCCACCTTAATCCATATTCTTTTCTCTTCCGCCCCAACTTACTTGATTTCTCTAAGCTCCACAGATCCGCTGCTATAAATCATGCTTGCCTGATCGTCTCTTTGGCTGAGGTTTTTTTCCTTTTTCTCCTCTTACCTCGGTCATCTAAATGATACTGACGTAGCTAATGGCAATAGCTCATAGAGGGCCGTGGCGTAAGTCCCGGGGGCACTCTGGGTATGGGACTGCTGGTCCGTCTACTGCCAAGAACGTTTAAATCTTGAACTTTACGACAGTAAAAGATTTAACCATCAAAATTTGAAAAACCATTAGAGTAACACAATTGAGCTTAATATTTAATACAGCCAAATGTCTACACACGGCAATAAAGGGTTAATTGCTCATTTTCGTACCTGCTGGGGCGGAATGTTCGAGTGTCGACATCTCGGGGGCTCGAACCCGTCAGCCAGACTGGTGTGTTCTTGCTGTGCTTGGCTTGCTGAATCAGCATTTTCGCGGGTACTGACCAAAAATGGTAATAGTCGGAAAGGGGAGCGCATTTTTCTTATAAGACTTCAGTCTCTGATGCCATAGCTCTGAAAATCTGTGACCGGTTGCAGCCGTGCAAGCTTTTTGGAACACGAACCAATGCGTGTAGATTTCCCACTTAAGGTGTGGGGTCAAGCAGACTCTATTTTTATTTTTAGGTAATAGGTACTTCGAGTTTGCCTGGTGCCTGCTTGTGTCTGCCCTACTTGAGATCCTGTTATAATACGTACGTGTGCCTGTACGTTAGGTGATGTACTTACTTCTAGCTAAACCGAACATACCCTAGCCTAGTCGTAACTAATCTATCCTATTCTAACCCAGAACAACTTTAAATTAGGGCACATACTATAAAGTGACCGTTTTGTTTTTTGTTTTTCTGTCTAAAAAGTTATTACTAGCCAGACTTCGCATTATATGGAGCAATAATTGATGAATGTATGTAAGGCAATAGTTGGAATTTGAGCTTATAATTTTGTTCGCTCCTTTTCAAATATTTCGATTACACACCTAACATATTTGATGAAATTAACAGTGAAACAAAATATAGTCTATTAGGATCAGTTTTCGCTGCAGTTTCAGCTACTTGTTAGTGAATTTCGGTTTTTTCTTCTTACAGTTTAAGTCTGTTATTTAATGGGTTTTGCTCCATGCATACTATTTTTTCTCCTTTTCGTTATATTTCTTTTCGTTCACGTCCTGTCTTCTTCGCAGGATCAATGATGGACACAGAGTGAGGCGACACCCCCCACCCTCCCCTGCGCAGCGCCCCCCGCTGACCCTCACCTCCCCCACTGAGGTGTAATGGAGGTGCTGGACAATCGCCCCCCACTGCCGCCCCCCTCATCCCCTGCCCCACCTCTCTCGCTGCCGCTGTGAGTACCTCGCCGATGCAACCTTCACAAATTACAGCAGTAATACTATATTTCTAGCACTAGTAATAGTAATGATTAGAGTAACAATCGTAGAGTGATTTCACTTGTCACGATGCTAGTTGGTACGTATGTATCCAGGTATGTAGATACGTCCATGGTATAAATACGTAACTATCAATATGTCCGTACGTTACGCTTTCAATATTGGATAGAAGAACAGAAATAATGCATCCATGGTACGGTCTCAGGAATAACATAGGGTCATTTGTAAGCTATTCCTTGAAATTGAATCTCAAGCTATATGGATACATGGTACGAGCCCAGACGTAAAGGAAGAACTTTTTACTCGGCGGAATTTCCACGAGTCCGCCCAGCAACAATAATTAGAATAGTAAACTCGAAATGATTTCATGCGGGTGTGTTAATTGTATTAGACTATCCAGCATCGACCGGTTATACGAAGCCGAGTTACTATAACTTAGGAGGATATTAGAAGATAGACGGGCAAAGCATTCATCCCTTTATCGGGCAAGTGACCATATATGTTAAGACTCTAGTTTTGGAACACTTTATATTCTGCAGTATAAATAATTACATAATTCATGTATAATTGATTACACACACGTATAGATATTAATTTATTATATACCTATATTGTTCACTGAGATATTCAATAATATTATGGTCATTGTGACAACTCAGCTATACGGGACGCAAGTATTGGCGTGTTTATCAGCGGTTATCCTGAAGTACATGAATATGCATGATATGAATAACCATATAACGATAGAATTTGTAAGTGTTGAAATTAACATGACATGCATCGTATTGATACTACAGCCGGCATCTTGTTCCGTATCGTAAGGGAATGTGATCAGTATCTTAACAGTTGTATTTGTTGACACCTCGCTGGTACATTCTTTTGCATTGATATTACTAATTTTCTTTGCTCTTTTATTTTCTTTCTGTATTGTTTACTCTTTCTGTCTAAACAGCAGTAGTTTGGTAAAAAGTTTTTCAACTATTTAATTGTTTTCAATCCTTTTTCACTATTTATTTTTTTTAATATTCTTACAGTGCCGAATTTTGTTTTTGTTGTAGTAATAGTTACATTATTTATTATACGGCCTCAATCTTTATTTTATTCTGTGTGATTATTTCTCTGTTGTCTGTAGATGCGATTTTTTGTTTTTGCGGGATGACTTTATCATTCTACTCATTACCTTAAAAGTTTATTACATTTTTCAGTTGCTATTAGGTATTGTAATGCTCAGTTGCTCATATTATTAGTGTATTTGTTGCACTGAAAAAAAAAATAGTATTTTGCCATTTTGAATTCTTTCGTAGTTTTTTATTTTGTTTGAAGCATGTATGAAACAATAGTATTCCGTTTTCATTTGCTTCTTGTGGCCTTTGCGTAGATATTATTCAACCTCTATAATTCTTTATTATCAAAGCTCAATGCCAGGCCCATTATTACTCTTCATTTACTTGCTAATTCTTTTCCACAGTTCGCTCTGTATTTATACATTTCAGTTTCTTGCTCATTTGACATAGCTGCTATTATTTTAAAAAGTCGCTGCTATTTTCTTTCGGAATGAATGAATTGCTCTTATTTTATATATTTATTTTATGTTTATATATTTTTTTTGCTTATATTTCTACACCACTACTCTGCCGGTTTCTTAAACTGTTTCAGTGGTAACAGTCGCGGTTAAGCTAAAGTTGATCGTCTCACATCAGTCTTTTTAACTCGGTATTGATGACTAATGACGTCATCGTGAACCATAGATTTGCCACGTGAGCATAAGATATAGTGTGCCTTGCATTGAATACTCCTCTTTTTCTGTACGAAAAGAGCGTCATGAATTTAGTAGAAAAGAAGTTCTCAAATACTGGTTGCAATGACGAGTTGTCTTGTGTTTTGAATCTACGCTACCTTCTTTAGTTTCACTATCAACGATACCTCCGTGGCAACCCTTTAATATGTGGAGATGTCTTCCCATTGCAAACAAGATTAAATAGTATTTCAGTATATATCGCTTCGGGCAATTATTTGAACTCAGGCTCTCGTTCGAGATCTGGTCCGACTGAAAGAAATAAAAGAACATGCACAATTCTAATGAAGAATAACGAATAATTTAAACCCTCCAATGCCCACGGCTGTCGTGGCTTGCAAAGCTCTCCCATCATTCAATGGCGCTGATTTATGTTTATATATTCTTTGCCATTCTTATTTTCTCAGAAAAATTCTGGGTCACGGAGAAGAAGCTAGTGATAAAGTATCAAGCCCTACGTCTCCTCCTACGACGTCTCAACAAAGCACGTTGTCTTCTCCGCCTGCTGTTCACTCTGGTGATCCCACCCATACCCCTGACAGCAACAGCTATCCCCCTAATGTGGGGCACCCGCCATCTCCCAGGCTTCCCCCACGAAGTCCTTCAGTGGGTAACACATCGTCACCCGCCGCCATAGAGAGGCCTGCCATGGGCCATCCTTCCTGCCCCTCTGAATCCTTCGGCATCAGCAGACACGAAAATAACCCTGACCAGTCGAGGATTTCACCGTCCTACCCTTCCACAGATGTCCCAGGTTCCGGTAACTCCGACAATACCATCACTGAACCATCGTCCAATTCTACGTGTGCTCAATTGCCTCCTCCTAACGAGAGAGTGCCTGATAGCGAATCCTTCAACTCTAATTATCGTAAGCATGATCTCAGCTCGTCTAGAGAAGATTATTTTCAGGGCTCGAATTCTAACTTGAGTGACAAGGATCGACTATCACTACACGGTTCTGGGCCATCTCGAAGTGGCTCGTATCCAGGCAGCGACGGCCAACCGTATCCTCCCTTCGATTCTCACCCATCCTCGGACCTGAGGCCATATCATCAGAACTCACCGAATCCCAGCAACCATATGAGCCAACAGTACCTACATCAGAGCCCATCGTTGCAGCACTCTCCTTCTACTGCGACCAACCCGTCCTCAGACTCGAGTTTACCTTCTTCGTTAGTACAAAAACACCGGAATTCTCCATTCATGCATAGAGATTCCCCATTATCGAGCGAGTCCTCCCAGCACATGCATCCCCACGGGTCTCCCCACATGCACCACGACTCATCCCATTTCCACCACCATCACCAGAACTCCCCTCATCTCCCTCTCAACCCCCTGGGATATTCGGGTGGTCGATCCATCGAGTCTCCACATAGTCACAGTTCTCCTCTTCGGAAGGATCCTTCCGGTGGCGGTCCGCAAGATGGAAGGTACCCCATGGATTTTAACCCGGCCCATCATCGACCTCACCACAGTATGCAGCAGTCCCCCTCCCCCCATCGACCCTACAGTGATAACATGCAAATGAAAGACTCTCCCCACCATCCCCTTCACGACCCCCAACAAGACCAGTACCATGGTCACCAGGGGGTCAAGTCCCAGCATCAGGGTGGACATGACGGCTACTGGAATATGCATATGGATTCCTTAAGGTTAGCGGTGTACGAATGGTTGGTCAAATCTAGCGCGCACACCTACATTTTCCTTGACAAAGCGCGCATTTATTTTTGACCAAGCACGCATTTACATCATACTTGTCCCAGCACGCATTTGCGTCCGTCGTTCTCGTCGCAGTCACCTTCACCTACTTTGTTTGGTCTTAATCCGATAGAGAACGGGCTACTTGACAGACAACACTTCTAACAATGCTTATCCTGGGAGTTTTATTTTGATCCTTGTACGGTTAAAAGCTTGAGTCAGTGACGTCTCCTATAGACAATCCTTCCAGCTTTCTTCATGCAACGTAGACCTATCGCAATTTGGATATTTTGGGGTACTCGCCCGTTCAACGCTGCAGCTAGTCAACTGTCGATAAAGTTATCTTACTTTAGTCCTACGTTTACTGACAAAGTAGGGATATTGTTTAGAGAAAAATTATAGTTGGAATATATTTGGGGTCGAGTCTCGCCCATTTCTCATTGCACTGCACCAGGCGCTGCGCTTTTGAAATTTATGAAATTCAGTAACGACCTCCAAAAGCTTTGACTTTGTAACCACTCCGTCCGGTGCTGTGCCCATAATTACCTCCGCCAATGAGGTTATGTTTTCGACGTGTTTGTCTGTCACCAAGAAAACTTAAAAAGTTCTAAACCGATTCGAACGAAATTTACAGGGATTGTTAGGTATGTTAGGAGGAATGGATGATTAACTTTTGGTGAAGATATGTCCATCCTTTTATTTGTTTGTCTGCCTCATTTTTCTCAATGCCATAACTCAAAAAGTTATGGATGGATTTTAATAAAATTAACATGAGTTGTTATGTATATAGCAAAAAGTAAATGACCAAATTTTGGTAATGATCCGTTTGTTCGTTCGTTCGTTCGTTTGTCTCTGTTTTTTTTTTATTTTATGCTTGTTAGCACAATAACTCAAAAAAATAATGAATGGATCGTTATGAAATTTACAGGGGTTATTAGTAATGTTAAAAGACATAGATGGTTAAATTTTGGTGCAGATCGGTTCGTTCGTTTGTATGTTTGACTCATGTTTGTCTTAACGTTTGTTAGCAGTATAACTCAAAAAGTTAAGAACAGATCTTCAAGAAAATTGCACAAGTTGTTATTACTATCAAAAGGCACACATGATTAGATTTTGAAGTTTATACAAGGAAAATTATGGTTTCAGAACCTATTTGATTTTTTTGGTACCGTTGCCTCGTTTGGCGGAGGTATGCGCTCTCAGAGTGCTCTAGTTGTGAACTGTTGCTGCACAACAATCTGCGGTGTAGGTACAGTAAACTCTCTATATAACGGACACCTCGGGGGGAGCCTCAGAAATTTTTTGTCCGTTATAAGGAGATTTCCGGTTTATAAAGAGATCCCTATATAACGGACATTTATCGCTATATACCGGAGCATTCTGTTGTATAGAGATTCGTCCGGAAGCCTACATATGTATAAGCAGAAGTGTTGTCTCGTCTCGTGTAAGCCATTTCGCTTTCTGATCTTACTACTAGTACGCTTAGGATTGCTTAGTGTTCGTGTATTCTTTGCAGAATATGAGCTCATTTAAATAGTTTCTGAATTATCCTCTATATTAACCGCTCTAACGAATAGGTGTAGTTATTCATTCATTATTTGTTTATGTTGTACGGAAATTGTTACTTAAATTTTCAAACTGCAACAATCCTGAAAAGTAGACACTCTTTCATTTTAGCAATTTCCCGCTAACTTGACTGGTTTCGAAAAAAGCGTGTGTGGATGGTGGTTTATCGTTTGAAATTTCATGAATGTACATCAGTGTCGCACTATTACTTTTTCTTTATTAAATACAAATCAGCCTTAGACGATTTCTAGTCAACTGCTACTTGAAGCATGGGGAAAGAAGTATCATCGTGGATTCTTGTGTACCTTTTTGTTATATCGTATATACTGCTCGTATCTTAATAGAACATGTTGCTAGTTACATATAGCCACGTGATGAAGTTTAGTTTGTTCAGCTAGTAACAGCAGTGACAATTAAATTTTTGGTCGCCCGTGCGTAAAGTTTTTATAATAATAATTGGTTTTAAAATAATTATACCATGCTTGCATTAACATTGTTAACTGTGATTGCCGCAATACTGAATGCGACTATTGTTCAGTGTAATAGCTACTGTGTAAGTTACTTGCAATATTGTAATAAATTTCTGCACCTAAGTGTACAAATACTTCTTTTCTCATGTGCATTCAGTAGTTATATTTTCTACACTTAAATTAGATATGAAGCGCAGCTCTGTGTATTTCCATTGCTGTTGTAAATATCAATCTATTCCTTCAAAAGTTTCCTTCACGTCGTTCGTCCTCCCCCATGTTTGGTCTCGCTGTTGTTTTCGTTAACTGTGTTAGTACGATCCGAATTTTTTATCACTGTCAATTTTCACTTAAAATTTTCTTTTCGTTCATGCGTGAAGATATATACTAGAACTATGGTATGGAACTTCATTTCATTATCTAAATAGGTCTCCATCAGTAACCGGTTTTTAAATTTTCACGCGTTTTTTGTTTCCCGCTCCACCTGTTTCACTATCATCTAATGTTTTGATTGTGCTTTCTTCATGAAGGTTTTAGAACAATAGGGGCGTAAGCAACAGGTTTTTCAAAAGTAGTTTTTTGCGCAATCGGATAGTACAGATTGAGCCCTGTCGTTCTGTGAAGTCAGAAAGGCGTAATTCCGAGTAGAAATGATTGAGAATCGTATGTAAAGTCGATTATTTTCTAGCTTATTACACCTGTGAAGGCATTATCTTTGAGTGGCCCTCCTGTATATATGTAAAAGTGTTGATTACGCCGCTAATGTTCTAGGGCCCTCATATCTACACTTTAATACTCAGTGTAGTCTATCGTATACCTGTGTTACTTATCGTGTAATGTTTTTCCTATTCACATTTCTCAAACATTAAGTATGCAACCAATAATATGCACGAATTACATTCCTAACTCCGCACTGACCAACCGCTCTTCATTTCTCTCGATAATGCCTATAGACTGATTTAATGTTTTACATTAACCATCAGACCTATCACTTATATAATCACTGTTCGAGTTCTTCCTATTTTTACTAATGATAAATCTTTTACGCCTGTGGTATCCTGTATCTTGTCAAGTTTTTCCTTTCACCAGGCAAGTTTTCTTATTTCTCGTACTTAAAGTTAATTTTCATTATAGATATATATGCTTTCTTTTTTATTCCATACCATTTTCAAGATCCATTATTGGTGTTCAACCCCGCCATTTCCCTTCATTGTCTGTTATCATCAATATATATAATTTTTTTTGCAAGAAATGCATGTTTATTGTGTAGCTAATGAATGTAGCATACATACTTGTTGCATGTCCAGTTGTATAACACAAGTGTTTATTTAGATCTTGCTTTAGATTTTCCCATAATTCATCACACCTTCACAGCTGCCACGTCGGCGACCCACTCATTGACAGTGCGTGTGTGGAGGACCTATTTGTTTCCTATCCACCCCTCGCTTCATTGCATCTCTAGAGTACTTTTCCATCAAAAAGGACGGTCAAGAAATTGTTTTGAAAACCTATCATTGTTCATGCCCGTGGTTGGGAAGCTGCTCTATGTAGCGGCTGCAGTTCGGGTTTTCATCTCGGGATTTTTCTTTCAAAATTCCGCGATTGTGGCATTTCCATCGATAACCGGGATTGAAAATTTTAGCTGCAGTACACTTACCTGCTTGACCTTCGATTTCAAATATCAGAAGAGATGAATTCCGCCGCCTCACATCAAGAGAGCAGCAACAGCAGCTTTCTCGTGCTGACAAAATAAACAGTGATTGTAAATATAAATTTTCGAATTCGCTAACTATTGTCTGACGATAACTATAATCTCTGAAAATGGTTAAAGTCTTACATAAAATTGGAGAGATAAATAAATATTTGAATAAATTAATAAGTTATCAAATAAATTTATATCGGTCTTCATCGATAGCATATCGTTTGATTGATCACGAAATAAACGCCTGCCTTTTAGACCGTACTATATCATCTGTTCATTGCCTGCTGTGTCATTCACAAGTGTTGCTTTCGAGCTTGCATGCATCTGTAGCTCTTTGTGTTCTTTTGATGCATCTAATTTAACCCATTACTGTGCACCATCCAGTTTGTGGATATTTTTAATAGTGAAATTCCTGAGAGAAATAAGGGTTGCTTTGTCCATTGATGGGTTGTTAGCTTGCGTGTACGGCCGTCGTGTAAGCCACTTCAGATTTCAGGAGTTTCGCCAAGTGGTAGTTTAGTTTCATTGCCGGTTGCACTTTCATTACTGCACTGCATTAGTCCTCTACCAGGCGGCTAAGAAAAGACGTTATCATAGAAACAGAACTGCTGTTAATACCTGTCTCGGGCTGCCACGTATTTTTAAAAAATTTGTTACCTTCACCGCGCACTTCCACAAATTCTCTGCATCAAGTTGTAGTGTCTAATTGCATTAAGTCAGCGTCACTTGATTGATTCGTTACACTAACTTTCAGTTCCATCAACTTTACGCATCAATTTATATTTTTATACTTTTCTTACATACATCTTTGTTTTCGACTTTGTATTGCATAATTCTGTATTTCTCTATTTTCATTGCATCTGTTTGCATTTTCATGTTTCATTCCTGTATCAAGCTGCTCTAGATACAATAAATTACTAAACAAACTTGTATCCCAGTTAATATTGCATCGCTTTGAATAAAGTCCTCCCAGCATCACTTCTATCGGGTTCTTTCTTTTCGGAAAGTAGCGCTTCCTGATCCACTCGCTACTTCGAAATTGTACTCATTGCCTCATACTGCCGTCATGTCGCCGAGATATTGCAATTAATGCTATTGCTAGAAGAAATAAAGTTTTCACTTATTTTCAAATAGGGTAACTAGCTAGGTTCGTTGGTGCAATGTTCAAGTATGACTTAATTAATGTACGTTGAGTTTCTATATATATATATATGTATATATTTTTTTTTTTAAATTAACCCTTTAATACATCGATTGAGCATCTTTTTGTAGGAATAACACTGTATATAATGTCAGTATATGCGCACAGGGGCCATTAAAGGATTAATGATTAAAATTACAATTCCACATGCCATTTATTAGCGCGATTATGAAACTGAACTAGCAAAGTGGCAGTGAGGGTTCATCACTTTTCGAAAGAAATCTTGTATGAACCAGAACCGCCAAACTGGCTTGAAATAAGCCTTTAATGGTTTACGATCCGCCTGATACACGATCCTAATACCCATATATATTTAGAAAAATCTGATAATTGGTGTGCGTTGTGCAGCAATAAACTGAAAGAAAGCGGTGGGGGCGGCGGCGCCGGCAACAAGGACTGGTACGACAACAGCAGCTCTGACGGGCTCCTGTCCGACAGGCCCGTTACCAAAACGGAGCCCGATCATTACCCAGGGTACCAAGGCAACCCCCAGATGGCTCCCCACCACCCTATGGGTGGCCCCGACGGCCATGATGCGTCCCCTTTGGGCACCCAGCCCCACATGGCATCTCAACATGGTGGCAACGCTTGTCATGGGTTCTCCCCCCAGCAGCAACAGTCTGGCGGAGGGTCAGACCCTTCCATGCAATCGTCCCAACAACCCCCGCATTACAATTACCCAGGACACGGAATGGGGGGCAGTATGTCTCCCATGTCCCCTGGGTACCAAACCAACTCAAGGAACCCTCCACCACACCCTCCTCACCAGCAGCAACCACCCTACCATGGTGGCCAGTACCCCAACGACCCTCAGCAATATGGTCAGATGGCCATGCAGCAGCAACCATATTCGGGCCAGGGTTGCCATATGGGGCCTCAGGGTATGGGTCCCCATGGGCCCGGTGGTCGTGAGGGGGACCCTTATAGCTTCGTGGATGAGTACAC
>LQNS02277216.1:8281842-8313980 GCA_001587735.2 Parhyale hawaiensis | reverse complement strand
ACAATGGAAGAGATCATTCTGTAGTGATTAAATACTTAAGTGAATATATAAGTAGTGCGAGAAGAATATGCTAGCCTGTGTCCATAACAAAGCCGTACATGACGTCATAGCACGCCGCAATCATTCGCGCTTTCTGTAAGCTCCCAGCACGAAAAAGTCGACTTCTCTTACTGTCTGTGACGTCACTCATTCCTTTGTTTTGGTCACGGTGGCTACCTGAACACAAATGTCTCCCATTACCCACGTGTCCCCTGCTGAAAAAAAAAGTAAAAATAGAATACCTAGCATTTTCTTTCACATGGGTAAAAATTAGTTCCAGCGCACATTTTTACCTGGTGCTTATTTTCATTCACTTGTAAGAGATCCCCAAATTTTGTCCAAGGTATTGAGTTTCTAAGATAATATTTCTACCAATGCCTCTAAGTCAGTGCCCATTCCAAAAAGTAAACTATAAAGAACCTTTTAACCGTTAAACAAACAAAAACAGCTGGGCATCAGCAGACAGTAGCTGCTT
Source organism: Parhyale hawaiensis (assembly GCA_001587735.2). Taxonomy (NCBI): domain Eukaryota; kingdom Metazoa; phylum Arthropoda; class Malacostraca; order Amphipoda; family Hyalidae; genus Parhyale; species Parhyale hawaiensis. The sequence continues at coordinate 8,313,466 of LQNS02277216.1, read as the reverse complement.
AAGGCAAACGATAGTAAGAGTAGCAAGAGCTGTTTACTCAGCATCTTCATTTTACGTGATCTTATCTAGACCCGGGTGAATGTGTTAGTGAATGGCTCCAATATTATACTCTTCATACAAGTCCAAGAGATGTTTGCGCAAACACTTTCAGCGGCGCACGTATCTCCCAGTAGAAAATGAACACAAATACTCCCGTAACACCTGGATCGCCTGGTGGAAAGTCAAAGATCAACTCCCAGGTTACGCTTTTGTCCCCTTGTTGAAAAGAATTCAAACTCTCTTCCCCCTGTAGCGCTCGTAGCTATATCCTACTAGAAAATGCACCGCAGTAGCCCCGTAACACCCGTGTCCCTCAGAGGATAAAGAAGCCAAACACCTTCCACCAGGAATGGTCGTATCCTCGTTCTAGAAAAGGAACACAAGCACCGTCCCCTAACGTTCGTATCTCCTTCTAGAAAATGAACACATATACTTTTCCTCGTATTACACTCGTATCTCTTACTAGAAAATGAACGCAAATACTCTTCCCTCTGTAACGCTCGTATCTCCTAGTAGAAAATGAACAACGCACTCGTAACGCAGCTGCCCCTCGTGCAGTGACCCCCTGCTGGTGGCAGCGGCCCAGGCGGCACACGAAGCCAAGAAGCGGAAGATGAAGAACATTGGGCCGGATGGTAAGATTATCCCAACCGTCATCAAGCCAAGGAAGAAGTTGGACCGCTTCGATGGACTCCCTGAAGAGGAGGTGGCCAAGCGAGTACTTCCTGACCATCTCGGACCTAATCTTGATATAGTCATTGTGAGTTACCATCTGCGGTGCTACGGGCATATACGTAGGTCATGTTTTGATGATCTGATAGGGTAATGGGAAATAGGCCTAGAACTAAAGCTTCCATGTTGATGTTGTTATATATCCTAGTTACAGTGCCTAACACGGCGCTGTTAGTGGAATATGGCTAAGTATGGACTATGGAATATATATTTTATATAAGGAATATAGTATGTTGCACCCTTGGTTCTAGTAAAACAATATACGGCAACTGTCAATCTAAGCAAGAATTCCATTCTTGTTGATTCTGTGTTATACCCATCTCTTGACAAGCTGTCAGTACAGAAAAATGTATTTTTTCGTCTGTGATGTCTGTGTTTCCTGCGTCAATTTTTCCCCTATTCTAGGCTAGGTATCTTTACTCCGGGTTCCTTAGATCATACGGGTAACTGCAGTTTTTCCCCAAAGACCGCTCTCCAAACTCATTTCTGAGACAGTTCTCAGAAAATGCCATAACTCACTTTTTTTTAACTGCAGTTTGCAAAATTACCTAGAACTGGTAGTTATGAAAAGTCCCTTATTTCTTTCTGAGTTGAATTACGTTTGTTGTGGAGACGGAGGCTTAAACTATGTATTCAACATTATAATAATAATTTTCAAAATCCCAAAGGTGATTTTAACCCCACCCGTATGGTCAAAGTAGCCCCTATTCAATGTATTAATTTCTTACCAACCAATGGCAGCATGCCGGGAAGAACAGTATTATAATGGTAACATGAAGATTTCTAAATTCCCATTCCAGATAGGAATAAATCCAGGTTTATTTGCTGCGTATAAAGGTCATCACTACGCCGGGCCCGGCAACCATTTTTGTAAGTATTGCACGTGACCGATATTCGCTCAAAAACCTGCCGAATATTATTTTTTTCTTATTTGTACTCAAGTAGGTAGTTGTCTCTTTCACCCCTACGCAAGTATTAGTTTCTTGTAACGCCACTCAGTTATTTATTCTCTATTACTCCCTGACTATATACATTTTGTAGTAGTTGTTTTACCGCCTTTTGGGAATCTTTCTTCTATTGCTTATCTAGCATTCATCTCTGTTTTAGCTATTAGAGTTATAATTTGCCGTATTATAATTTGAGTATCTGTTTGTTTTGTTGCTTTTTGGCGTCTTTTATGTTCTATTAGTGTATTATTTCTTTTGACATACATCTAGTATTCATAGATGTATTCTGTTGCTGGTTGAGAGTTTATTTTTGGTTCCTTGAATAATAATTGTTTCTATTACAAGCTAGTAATTAGGTATTACAAAGTGTTCCTAGTATATGTTTCTCTTTCTGTTGGTCAGCTGAATAGCTGCAGTGCATAGTTCTTTGAGGAATCATATCTTGTATTGCTAGTGCGATTAAAAGAAAATTTTACTGATTTCTGGTGTCACATCCAACAAATTGAACATTTTCTTCGGAACTTAACTACGTTCATCGTCGAGACTTTAATTATGCATGTGGTCTCTGTTTTTATTTACATTCTTTACATTTCCAATGTAAGAGAGGTAGTCGTGACCTAAAACTAGTTATGTCTCAGAGCTAGGACAATCCTTTGATTACAAGTAGTTAATAGAATTTTTAGCTAGGTATGTTTTTATCTTGACCACTTTCAAGTACATTGTTTATGACAATTAAAACTATGATTACATGAAGAACATTGCAGAATAACTACGAGCTTTCGTGTATTTCGAAATCATACTCGTGCAACGAGATAAGAACATTCTACTTTCGTTGGTTGAAGAGGATTTCGTAGTGAATTGGAACCTTTCCGTATCAATAAAAGGTTCTTCATCATTACTCTAGTTTTAATTTTCGTCGAAACTCGCTTTCTAGCAGAACTTTTCACCGTAGAACACTTTCATGTCGGCAAAACCAAGTCCTTCAGGTGTGATTTGCAGTTTGTGTTTTTCTATGTAGGCAGTGGTCCGGTGCAGGACCGTACATATTTGCTGTTTATTTGGATTATTGTCACCGTGAAGATATTCTGATCCACCCCAAAATCGTGTTTTTTTTGCGGAAAAGGTAAAGGACTTGGAATCTAAACCTTCCTCGTTGTCTCTTTTAGCGCTCAAATTAGCGCCATGTTTTAGAAGAGCTCATTAGTTTACAGAGTTGGTAGAAATTAGGAAATATGACCTCTACTCTGCCTGTTCTTTTTCTCGAAATATTTCTATTTTTCCTACTACAGAAATTTTAGCGTGCCATTAAAGTCTTCGATATTTATTCCATCACCAAAGATATACATTTTTTTAGTTCTTCTATTTTTGCTCATCGGTTGGACTTGTATATCTATTCCTCCAGCCGGTAGATTGCAATTTATTTAAGAACGGCTATTGTGGAGGAAAAGTAGGAAATAGCTACATTTGTACAATTACCCTAGGTATTCCCAAAGTTAAGTTGGTAATACCAAGATTAACCAAAGTTTTTAGGAACAGCTAGTGTGGAGGATCGGTAGGACTTAGGGTGTAAGCCTTCCACCCCGTCTGTTTCATCCGTCAAGACTTTCTCAGTGTCCCTATCCCCCTTAGGGAAGTGTCTGTTTCTGTCTGGTCTGATCCCTGAGCCGCTCACCTGCGACGATGACCACCAGCTTCTGCACCACGGCATCGGCTTCACCAACATCGTCGCCCGCACCACACGAGGCTCCGCCGAGCTCACCAGGAAGGAAATCAAAGAAGGTAACCAAAATATTTGTTGCTTTTCCCATCAGGGTTACTGGAGTCGAACAATTTTGGGGTTCATGGAGTCGGGAACTGGGTTCACTCAGGAGTCGGAGTCGGGCTTACTCCGTCCAACTCTGCTGTTATCCTCTACTTATGGGATCCTTGTTTTGCTGTACGTGCTACTACATCTCCCATTATATTTCCTCGGTTTGGATCTAAGTGAATGCTGTTGTAAAATGCTTACTTCAACCTAGAATATGATAGTAATAATAATGATATAACTAGAGAAGCATCCTGAGAGCGCATACCTTCACAAAACAATGCACTTTTAAGGAAAAATTTAAATTGGTCCTCGATCCAGGATTTTTTTTATCAACACCAAAATTGGGTTCTTTGTAGTATTCGTAACATTTCATGCAAATTTTATGAATATTCGTTTCTGACTCTATGAGTTATATTCTGATAAAAAAATATATAAACACAGAAACAGAAACGGATGAATAAAAACAAAACATGACCAGGATGGGTCGTTTGTGCCTCTCAGCCATCCTAAAAACTCCTGCAAATTTCACAAGGATCCGTTCATAATTTTTTTGAGATATGTTGCTCACAAACAGTAAAACAAACGTATACTCGAACAGACAAACGGGATAACAGCTCGTCACAAAAATTGGTCATTTGCTGCTCGTGACACTCCTAATATTTCCTGCAAATTTCATGCAAATCCGTCTATAGCTCTACGAGTCAGGTGGCCAAGCAAAAACAAGTAGACATATGAACAAACAAGCGGTTGTACGAATCCTTACCAAAGTTAATCATCTGTTCCTCTTCATATACCTAACAACCCCTGTAAATTTCATAAGACCTGTCTATAACTTTTTGAGTTATTTCGGTAGCAGACAAATTTCGATAAAAATATAACCTTGTCGGAGGTAATAATTTTAGAGAGACCGTACGTGACGAAATTCTAGTTCTGATTTTCCCGTGCACAGTGATGCTCTTCGCACATGTTCCCCTGTTTTTTTTTTGTATACAGTATATGTTTTTTATGTTTCTTGATTTTCCTCTCTTCTAATACTGGGCAATGGTTAGGGAAACTAACTAAGAGGCAATGTAATTTAAGAAAAATTTAAACAGTTCCTACTTTAACTTTGTACTCTCAGAGACACCTTCCTTTTCTTTAATGAGTTACGTAGCTGTTATCTAAAACTTATTAATTTTTCCAGGTGGCCAACATTTACTACAGAAACTGCAGCAATACCAACCTAGAATAGCTGTTTTCAACGGCAAGGGAATTTACGAAATTTTCTCCGGCAAGAAAGAATTTTCTTTCGGTCGACAGCCAGAAAAGATCGAGGGCACCCACACGGTTCGTATTTCTTAACCATAGCAACACTGTCCTCCTTTAGAACTATTAATAAACTGTACAGTTTATAGGTTGTTCATCGTATTGTCTTAATTTAAGTTTAGGTATGAATAGAATTCAGAAGAGCCAGTAACTGACTCATGCACCTGGTAAACTAGGTAGAATGACCTTCTCACACTAGACAATTTCACTTGAGCTTCATGCCATGAGTAGGCGGGCATGTCATGCTGCAGTTGTTGAAATACGAGCGTCATTATCACTTCACACTCAGCTGTGGCTTACTTTGGTAAGCATGGTATCAAAATTCAAGGTAATGTTGTGCAGTCCATTATCGTTCTCTCTCTTTTAGAAAGTCGCAAATATAATTTCGAAGAAACGAGGACCGTTTCATTTTGGTTTCACCAAACGTGCTGTACTTGTATGGGACTTGTAGGGATATTTGAGCTCGGGCTAATCTCAGACTTTGACCAAGAGGCTGGTTGAATTTAAACTGTCCATACAAGTAATTCCTGGAGTTAGTTAAATGTTGGCTAGAAACCCCGTGGATTTTGGAAAGCTTTTTAGTCATCCTAATGGGATTTGTACTCTGTTATAATGTGTCGTGGTGGTCTAGTTTAGGTAAATTTTGATGAATTATTTATGTTAGCTCACTGTATAATGCCATAGACAGAACGGATTTTTATTTTGTCTCATAATTCAACTATACTATTTAGAGCAATAAAAAGAATTGCAGTAGTAATTCGTTATTTAACGCCGGAGTTGCTTCAACTTATGTCCAATGTATGCAAATAACTTGCAATATTTTTAATACCTATGTTATTCTGGAGAAAAAAAAATGTTTTATATATTTATGGAGCTCATAAATTTTTCTCCGCGGTTATTTGACCTCAGTGACTTACAGAAGTATCATATCGAAAAATATCGTATTCCGCAGGGGGTATATGAAAACTTTTTCCATCTCCATAACTTAGATTGGCTTAAGTCGCTTAAGAACTTTACTACAAAGTCATTTTTTGCTATTTATTATCAGGTTTTCTTTCTATCAAGACCAAATAAGGTCAAACGAAGTGTTGGAACACCTCGTTCACAGCTTGCTAAGCTCTTAGCCATTGTAACGTTCCAGTAGCACGTCGCCTGAAGGCGGCAATTGATTATATGTAATGAATGTAAAGGTTTCGACAGCAGTGGGAATGTTACCAGCGAAGAAAAATATATAAATATATGCTTAGGGGGAAACTTAAGGTGCTGTTTAAGGCTAAAAATTTGAAATCTTGCATCCGTATAGTTAGATATTGATTAGAGGTTTTGATGTTATCGTGACTGTCAAGAACCGTGATGGATTCCAATTTCTATTTCAGCTCTTGAAGTTTTTCAATGCAATGCTTAAGATTTTGCTTTGTTGAGAAACAAAGCTGCCATTAGACCTCGTTACTCAGCCACTAGCTGAAGAGCAGATATTACATGCAATAATAATACTGTGTTTGCTTACTGTTGTATTTTGCTCTTCATGTTCCAATTGTTTCCTCTGTTTAGGGAGTAATACGCCCCCAGGAGAACAACACAGATGACATTATCCTTAGTTAGGATAGTGAAATGTATTGTTATTTGTCAGACCAGCCCTCCTCCATTCTTCTTTCGTTCTATGAAGTCCTACTTTCGTCACTAGTTATCCATTTTACTATTTATGTGCTCCCATGCCTTGGTTCTTGGATTCTTCATTTCGGTTAGCGTTCTACATGTCTCTTCGTTATTCCTCTTTTTGAACCTCAGAAAAGGTTGTGGGTTGGGAGGCATGCGGAAAAAATATATTTATTATGTATTATAACAATATTAACTGATGTTGTATTTACAGCATGTGTGGGTGATGCCGTCCTCCTCAGCGCGATGCGCGCAGCTACCCCGAGCGCTGGACAAAGTCCCTTTCTACACGGCCCTCAGAAAGTTTCGAGACTTTCTCAAAGGTACTCTGGATGAACTCAAGGAGGAGGACATCGCCTTCGCTAACGTAAAAATTAGGAACCTTAAAAAAGATCCCGCAAAGATGGCGGCTCTAGCGGGAGACTCGCTACTAAAAGGCGAAGCCATGGTTGAGGATTTCATGGGCAGCGAACTATTGCGATCCGGAGAAATAAACGAAGAAATGCACAAGTCTATGATGAGTGGTGACATGCACAAAGTAATGGACAGCGATTTACATAAAGATANAAGATGGCTGCTCTTGCGGGAGACTCACTACTAAAAGGCGAAGCCATGGTTGAGGATTTCATGGGCAGCGAACTATTGCGATCCGGAGAAATAAACGAAGAAATGCACAAGTCTATGATGAGTGGTGACATGCACAAAGTAATGGAGAGCGATTTACATAAAGATATGATCAGTCGAGAGAAGATGATAAAAACGGAGATGATGGGTGATATGTCGGGAGACGGAAGGATGAGTAGCGAAGGAATGACCAACCCAGACATGAATCTCAGCATGGATCCTTTAAGGAGAGATTCATTGGGAGGCGGCAGCGCCGGCGAGGATGGTATGAGAAGAAATGTGATGGGCGAAGACGGCAGGCTGTTCCCAGAAAATGATAATTTGTCGAATATACTCAGTGAAGACGCAATCAAATTAGAAATGAACGATCTTTGTGTGAAGGAGGAAATGGAAGAAGACGAAGAAGTGGCAAAAATCACTCCTCAGTCTCTATTTAAGCTCAACGGCATGTCGAGAGAGCAGCTAGAAAGTTTAGACTGTCCAACCATCCCTATCAGGAAAAAGAGAGGACGGCCGAAGAAGACCCCGGATGATCCCAACATGCCCGACAGACCACGTCCCCGATCAATGTCCCAACAACAGCAGATGAGCGGGGTCGGACCTCCTGGTAGCTTAGGTCCTCCTGGCACGATGATGTGTAATGGCCTGAGTTCTCCTATGATGGAGGAGATCCCGCGAAAGAAGAGAGGAAGACCGAAAAAGCTACTGCCTGATGGGACGGTACCTCCGCCAAAGCGGCCTGGCCGTAAACCTAAAGCCCTTAAAGAAATGCTGCAACAGCAGCAGCAACCGCCTCCTCATTGTCCGCCTATGGGCCACATGGGTGGCATGCCCCTACACGATTCTCCTCACCACCTTGCGCTCAACCACATGAATGGCATCATGTCTCCGTCAGGGTTCAGTCCAAACCACAACAGCCACACATTCTCTCCACAGTATGGCGGAGGTGGCCAACCTCCTGTCATGGGTCAGCATGGCGGGCCTGGTATGCACAACCAGCAACAGCAGCAGCAGTATATGCATTCACAAATGGGTGGCATGCATCAAAGCAGCGGTATGACCCCAACCCATCCCGGGGCCGGAGGTATGAACCACTCCGCGCATAATGGCCCTCTAACCCCAGGCTCCAATAACGCTCCAATGCATCCCAGTATGCATCCCCACAATCCCTCTGGAACTCCTGGAGGAGGTAGAGGAACAACACCCCATCAATTTGGGCAGTCCCCGGGTTATTCTCCCAGCCCCATCACTCCCCAACACCACATGCCTCCTCATTATCCTAATCAAATGCAGCAGCCCCAGGAAATGGTGAAGAACGAAATGCCGCCAGTTGAGGAGGAGCAGCAACTGGGGCTTTCCCCTCCCCCAGCGTCCCCTGTGCTCCCTCAGCCTGACTTTGACCCTCCAACGAGTATGCCTGAGAGCGAACCTCCTCCTAGTATGCCTTCTACAGACACGCGGCCTGCCCAACTCACCCCTAACCACCCCTCTCCCGCACCCTCTCTTATGGACACCTCCCAACATCTGCACAGCAACCCTAGCACTCCTATGGACCACAGCACAGCTTCGTACCCTCCCTTCCCTTCATCTTATCCCCCAGCTCCTGCACCTCACCATTCCCCGGCGAAGCACAGCAATTCCCCGATGGCCATGAGCAATCTCAACAAGGGCGACGTAGCCAGCAAGAGCCTCTCGGGGCTGGAGTCGTTGGTTGACCAGATCCCTAGCATCAGTGGTGACCACCATGAGACCAGCAGTCAGCACTCCACGCACTCTTCCTCTCATTCCACTACGCATTCAAACGCGTGCAGCAACCCCACCACCCCCGCCCCCACCGCTGCATCTCAGTCCCATCCGCCGTTCTCCCCCGGACCTCCTCCGTATAACACTAATACGTCCTCTTATTCTAGCCAAGCTATACCTCCCCAACCAGCTACTTCCCATTATAATTCTCCCCAACATCCATACTCTCCCCATTATTCATCTCCCCAGCAGCAAGCCCCGTATTCTCCCCACTATTCCTCCAACAGTTCAAATATTGCCAGTACAAATTTCAGTGTGAGCAGCCTCGCGAACAGCTCTCATTCTACCTCACTCTCGTACTCGCACTCCTCTGTCCCTCCTACTCACTCTACTACCCCTGCGACATCACCCTCGTCGGCTCCCTCCACTTCATCGTTCAGCGTGTCGTCCCTTACTGGTGGGAGCCCAACTCCCGCCCCATCTCTGTACAGCAGTTCATCTTATTCCCCTGTTCCCCCAGGCCCTTCTCTGTCCCATTCCTCGTATCCAGACATTATGGGCTCTCCAATGCTTGCTCCTACTCCTCCAATGGGTTCGTCCTTTATGGGTTCTCCTGGTCTCATGGGCTCGGCGAGTTCGATGCCATCAATGCCAGGGAGTGGAGGCATGGGCACGATGGGTGCTCTTCATTCTCAAATGTCCGCCTCACAACTACCGTATCCGTACTCCCAATATGGGGACTCAAGTGCTCCGCACTATCCTTCTCCAGCTTCGCACTCGTCGTTCCCTCACTACCCGTCCTCAGCTCCGCCTGGGTTCCATGTACCCTCCCCGCGATTCCCATACCCCTCACCATATAGCAACTCCCCGTACTCGCAGGGATACTCTCAGAATGCAATGTTGGAACGAATTAAGCACTCCGGTATGTCCGGCATGGGCATGGGTTTTGGAGGCTTTTAGGAGCCTTCGGAGGCTGCTAGAAACTATCGGAAGTTCTTAAGAGCCATCGGTTGCTTCTAGAACTTATTAATTAGCTTCGAGGGCCCATAAGAAGCTTCAAAAACTCACGGATTCTTCTAGAAACCACCGATGGGCCTCTAGACCCCATCTTCGGCACCGGTGCTACTCCTAGAACTCGATTTAAGTTTCGTGAGGGATGGAAACTCGGGCCGCATTTTTAAGCAGCCATCGCGGCGACGGCTGCTGCAAACGTGGCCGAGATTCTATTTTAAAGTTTATGTACTTAATATAATCTAATAATTGTGTGGCAAGTCCTGGGTGGATTACTTCGTATCTGTAAGACTCATTGTTGATCCTGTTCTGTGTTTCCTGGAAGCCGACTTGTAAATACCTGCACTCGCATTCATCGGTTTCGAACTATAGGGAAAAGTTGAGAGATAATCGAGGTTTTTGTACATACACGAAATGATCGTTAATAGACGTGAGAATTTGTGTGATTAAGACCTGAGAGCAAATGTTGTCTTTGGACCAAGCGAAAGGTGTATAATATGCGCTGACCGTTGCTCTCATTTACTTGTGATTTCTTCTTCTTCTCCTTCTTCTTTGTCGCTTTCTTCTCCTTTGGCTTGACATGACAGTGGCTCGTTTGTTGCTCATTTGTATATATGAAACGCAGAGCACTTGCATTGTCCCATTTCTTCTTCTTCTTCTTCGTGGAGTTGTGAGACTTTTTTGTTTTTATTGCAAATGCTAAGAATAGACTTGATCCGAATTTTATCGTAAACTGTATCTATGCTTAGACTATTGAGGATTGTGCGCACGGAGAATTCATCATTGTCTTTATGTTTATACCGAGACTGCGCTGCTCTATTTGTACAGTATCTTCGGTTAGAGATCGTTGATTGGAAGAAAACTGTTTCGTTTTTCTTCATTGTAATTGACGTAAATTCGTCATCTGTTTTCTGATGATGATTTATTCAATTAAAGACTTAACTATCTGCTGAGGATCCTGAACGTTCTTATTAAACTAAGATTTTTTTCGGTAGCCGGCAGAAGTTGCGAGTAAGTGGTGTATGGAAGATACTCTTCGATGTCCTTAGGATTATTTCAAAATGCTCACACCTGCAGTCTCTCTCTATATATGTGTGTGTGTATGTGTGTCAGTTCATTGTTTCTAGCGTTTTTATACCATTATCCGCATGTGGTGCACAGTAATGGACCATGCCATTACCCATATATGGTGCACAGTAATGGACCATGTCATTACCAGTATGTGATGCACAGTTATTGGCTGTAAGGACATAGTTTCATGTGCCGGGGGCCCGAAATCCCTTGAGAATGCACCGAATTAAATTATCCTTATTGATGGCTCAATCATTTTTGTTGATATACCTCAAGTTGTGCTGTTGGGAACCAAACCAGGTTCTTCCTATATTCTTTGGAGCTCTACACATGAGTACAATGGAGTTAACCTTACAATATGTTTACTTGCGGCGGCAAACTTCGAACAAAACTTTCACCAAAAGCTACCTAGATCGTCTATGGTATCCCGAGAGGTGGGACAGCGTTATCAGTGTGGATGCAAATACTGAGTTACCTCTCTAATACGTAGTCTCTACCTATGAGCTGCTCGTTCTACGCACGAACGACTGAGGGTCATCATGGTTTTTAGTTACTATCTTACAGACGTGTAAACCTGTGGTATGGCTATCTTTCCCTTATGTAGGACTATCTGTTGTGTCTGCCATTTTCGTACGCGGAACAATCGGTTGTGCTGCCATTCCCGTATGCCGAACAATCGGTTGTGGCTGCCATTCCCGTATGCCGAACAATCGGTTGTGGCTGCCTTTCCCGTACACTAAACAATCGGTTGTGGCTGCCTTTCCCCTACACTGAACAATCGGTTGTGGCTGCCATTCTCGTACACTAAACAATCGGTTGTGGCTGCCTTTCCCGTACACTAAACAATCGGTTGTGGCTGCCTTTCCCCTACACTGAACAATCAGTTGTGGCTGCCATTCCCGTACACTAAACAATCGGTTGTGGCTGCCTTTCCCGTACACTAAACAATCGGTTGTGGCTGCCTTTCCCCTACACTGAACAATCGGTTGTGGCTGCCATTCTCGTACACTAAACAATCGATTGTGGCTGCCATTCTCGTACACTGAGCAATAGTTGTAGCGCAGGCAAGACTTATTAACTCGCCTATATTACCGGCAGACGAGGTCCAGGTGACATTATGCACGCCATTGGACGTGTGCACTCGTCGGAGAATACTTACACGGTTGTTTTTTTACCCATCAACAACTTGTGCAATTGAGGTCGGGAGCTCCACCGTCTACCCTCCTGTTTAGCTAATTGGAGTTAATGTAAGGACTTGAACCGGGGACCCTTAGCTTCCGACGCCGACACTACGCCACGAAGTGAACGCAGCTATAGAAAATAAATTGTGTGGGTGGCTTTTTCTTGAAAGTCGTTCTAAAGCTTTGCTGCCGCTCACTTCTGCACACACAAAGCGAACTGGTTAGGAGCTGCTGACGAACTCCATGGTGCTGTTACTGGATGATTGTTCAGTTTTCGTCAGTGTTGTGCAGAAAGTAAATATGGTCATTTTTTCTTTCTTTATGCCCAGTTTTCCTATATCAACTATTACTATAATACTATGAAGAGAACGAGCACTCGTTTTTCGTTGTTGTTGTTGTTTTGGCACGTTGTTCGTGCTTGGAACTCCTGTTATTGTAACGCCGGATGGTTTAGGGATAACGGAAAATGTTGCGTGGTGGCGATGTCCTCGAATTTCGTCGCGACTGGGCGAGTTCGCCACCAGGAGGTGGTAGCGCTCTGGCTTCTGCCACCCTAGTATTTAGAGCTTCTACAGTAATAATAGAAAGTAAGATTATCTGTGTATATTGTTGTGTAATCTTCTTTTTTCTGTAAATGAAGATAATGTCTTATACGCGAGTGGGAAATATTATTAATATATTAATGATAATAAATACCGACAACGATGATTATATTTCTTTTATCTCTTTTTGTTGACCGTAAATGACGGGAGATTTAAAGACGTCTACTGCTTAAAATGGTGGTGGTGGTGATGATGATGATGATGATGATGATGATAATAAATAGGTAATAGTGGTTATGTTCCTTGTATGACCGGAAAGTATATATTTTCTGCTTCAACGCATCCGAATGTAAACGCAGTGTTTCAGTTTTCCTCCTAGTGCCCTTTTATTCTATTATTTCTTGTCGTCTTTTCCTTTTCTGATTTCTGTTTTTCTTTGATCTCTGTTAGGCCCCCCTTATTTTTCTCCCAATGTTCCTCTATACTGTGCTTTTATGTTTCTTCTCCTTCTTATTTAAATTCTCCATGCCATTCACTTTCGTCTTCTCTGCAACTATTCACTTGTACTACCGTAGAATTTCGTTCGTTACATGAGTGTGCCGCACCACGCCCTGTCTTAAGCCCAACTAAACATTTAATAATTAGGATAATTGGGTCGGTATGTCGCCAAGGAAAGCCACGACGCCTCGGCAGTTGCGCCGACGTGTTGTTATTCGCCTTTTATTTCGAAAGATGGCTAGCGAGTTTTTCCCTTTCAAAATTTTTAGCTGCCCCGAGTCTGATTTACTGTTTTGGCTTTTGAAGCGATCGAAAAGTTTGTTGGGGTTCAGTAATTTTTTAAAAATAATCTCATTATGATTTTATCGTACTCGCGGCTGTCTTTTAGTAATATTTTTAAAAGAAATATTTTTTTTTTCATTTTATGTGTCAACGTTTTAAATTATTTCCGAAAAACTCGAATGCTCTCTTCATTTTCTGGACTTCTAGTAGCTATGATATGCATTAAGTTTCAATTAACTTCAAATTACCACCACACTCTGTTGCCTTTTTTAGCATTTGTTGCATTTACTCTGAAGTTAATTAATATTCTCTTAGGTAATTTCAATTTCCCTTTATTTTCTGCTGCAATAAGACTGTGAATGCTTAAACCTTGATATATACAGATAACTGTCAACGATAATCAACGATTCTCTGATACTAAAAATAGGTTGTGACTCCATTTTTACAATGCTTCTCTAAGTTTTACATACGCCAGTTGAATATGAACTATTCTAACGATAGCGAAAGATTCTTACCCAACAATACAACTATATATGTACTTCTGCTACTCCTTACCCAGTGTGTTTATTTCTGTTTACATTGTTAGTATTCTTTCTCACCTCTGGTTTCCATCTTTTACATTTAAAAGGATGTTTTTACGATACTTTCCCTTCGCATTCATGGTAGGTCTACCATGTCCACCATGATTGCCACCAATTTACCATTTGTGGTATAAGAACATACATACTATGGTAACATTTTACTAACCTTCAGGCACACCCCTCCCCCATATGTCACTCTTGATTAAACTTGTGAAAGAATGGTCAACGACATTCATCCTGTTTGTAGTTTATTTACAATTTCTTTCTGGCGGAAAATTTTTGTACCTGCACTAGGATACCTCCTTCTTGTCGCTCCAAAGCGCATCACTCTCATTTTTCACGCGTTAACCCAATTTTAACTAAGCTATTTTTTGGTGCATAGCCTTTTTCTAGAGAGATGAAGATAACAAAACATTCATAAGAAGCTTGTAAAGAGCCTGGTTCAAACAGGGTTAATCCATTCACACCTAAATAAAGACGACTGTAGTATCCCGTACAAATATCTTTATTTCAGCGTCCTGTTTTCTTGACGGTGGTTTTTACTGTGCTCCTGTGCAAAATGCTAAAGTTGTAATGCTTGCTGCTCTTTTTTTGATGAAACTCATCCGATTATATATGAAATTGTCGAATTTACTGTACGCAGTGTCCATTGTCAGTTGGTTTAATGTTCAGGAGCTGAAAACTTCGTAGCTCAACCCATAGGAAGATCTCTTACGTTACTTTAGCCTCAGTTAGGCCTTTGGGATATCTTTCTTCCGTATGCTCTGTACTGCGCTGTTGATTCCCATCCTGACGGTATTTTTCTGTTCGTCCTCTTCTTTCCCGACTGAACTGCCGCGCCAAAGTTTCTGCTCACGTATCCCATTGCCAGTCCACAGACGCAACCATAAATGTGGCCGAAAAAGAATGGTTCGTCGCACATTTCACAGAAGCCTTTCGTCTTTCACGCCGTAGCTTTGAAACTGTGTGGTTGACTGCAGCCACGCACTTCTCTGGGGTCTTGGCGGGCATCTATCTGCAGCAGGAACGAGTGCGCATGGATTTTTAAGTTGAGGTGTGCGCTCAATTTCACCTTTAACGTCACCTACTTGGTAGACTACTGATAATGTTCATTGTATTCCACCTCTTCGTTTCCTACTTGCTGTTCACTTGCGAGGAGTCCCTGTTTTTTTCTCTTTTTGACGCTCATAGCGGCCGAAGTTTTAAAAACTTCCCAGGTTATGCAACGGTGTTGAGCAACACCTAATTTTTTTTTTTAATATGGCTACACAGAGCCCATCTCACCTGTTACGTGAACATTTTTTCGACAAAAGCTACACCTGTTGCTCCTCAACGCGCGTGTCGCTGATAAACACAGTAGTGTACGTATTACACAAGATTGCTCTATCATTGGTTGTGACTTCCGCGCTTTCTAAGTATATTTGTCGTACGTTTTTGTTATCTCCTAATTAATGGAAAAAAAGAAACAGGGTACTGCAGTGTGTTTAATGATATTTAGGAGTAACTAAGTGATGCAGTGTTCCATTATCACTGAATATACTTTCCCTCTATCCCTTTATGATGTTTAGAAGTAAATAAATGATGCATTGCTCCATTAACGCTAAATATCCTTTGCTCTCTTACTTTTCTTTGCTGTACGTGTAGACGATTTGTTCGTCCACGTCTTCGAATTTGCTCAATCTCTCTTTTGCGTATTATCATCTTTACCAATTTTTCTGTGATACTCCTTCCTCCCCTCTCGCTATGTATGCATTTATTTGCATGCAATACATAATATGGATAGAAAGTTGGTGGTGTTGCTTTGGCCAGCTTTTTCACGCTATAATTACTAAAACAGAGTTGTATAAAGCTGTGGAAAGTTCACTTGGTGACGAGAGAGCTTTTCCCCGAGCTGGTGGTGATTTTTTGCTTTTTTTTTACCTCAAGGTACTAAAGACGCTTATTTCTCTATCGCTGACCGCCGCAAGGGTGCTCAATCTAATTCGTTTCCTTTCTTCTTATCCGCAATCTTTCCTATTCTCCGTTCCCTTAAGCGCGGACTTGTTTCACGGAAAAGCACCACAGTGCGATGGCTCATTGTTCCGATGATGAACTCTAGAGGTTTTGACCCATGTATGAACTCCACAACTCCATATTATTTGCATTTGGCAAGTTTTCTTTGACCCGCCTGTTGCTACCCTATTCACTATTCTATATGGTCACTATCAGCTTGCGTTCTTTACTCTGCGCTCTTGTAGGTTGTTTCTTAATTTCACCGCTTTCTAATCCTGTAGTTTTGAATTTCCTTCATGTAGGTATTTATTTCAAGGGGTAGTTTTCCCCAAGAGAACACCTCTTCATAAATCTGTATTTTGCCTTTACCAATTTCTTTGTCGATAGTCAAAACTTGGCACCCACTTAGATTATGTGCGCTTGGAGAAAAACATTCTCATCATGACTGTAATGAACACCAGTAATATCAGAAGTAGTAATAATAACACTTATAATAAAAAAACTTTTACAGGTATTATACTTCAGCTAAAATAACATCTATAAGAGCTGTTAGTTATGTAATCTTCAAGAACAGTCTTCAATGTTAAAATGTCTGCAACATTTTTTTTTACATTTCAAGCAATGTTACTCTTAATGAGAAACCTGATTTTCGTTTGGCATGTTTGGGTTAAAGACGAGAATGTTGCCTCGACCAAGAGGACATAATAAACTTGAGTACCTTGCCTAGAGTGCTCCAACGGTCGCCAGGCATGTCGGCATTCAGTTAATTAATCTTCTAAAGATGGTGCTAGCTCTGAACTAACTTTACCATACCCTATTTATACCAGGTTGTATTGTTTTGCTAGAAGGGTTGTTTGTCCTATTGCATTTCTACGGGGGAAAACTTCCTTTGTACCGAAGTAATACCGCCTGGTACAAATACCGTTACGTATGACAACACTTGAGACCCATTAAACTCTGTGCAACTTCGCAGAACTAATATTCTGTAACTGAAACGTAAAATGGAGGAGGGACTAAAGTCTTGATGAACTACCAAGCGTAATCCTGAAAGATGGCGCCGGGTCAGCCATTGCGGGGCCCTGCTGAGTGCACTGAAAGCGTGGCTGACTCACTAGCTACTTTTAGTTAGGCTGCGGGTGAAAAATCCAGCCAGAGTTCGTTGCTCTAACTCAGTAGACTACTCTGACTTTTACTTCACAGTCACGGTGTAGTTAATAGAAGAAGAAGAAGAAGGCTACAGTATCTAGTCATGATTATTGCGAGTAGTCCATTAAAGGTTTTAGTCCTCCAGTAAAGCAAAGACCCTTCAAATTCATTGCTCACTGCCTGCTCACAGTAAATGGCGCAGGTGCCTAGCTTTTGCTTTACGTTGGACACGTTGGACAGCCGAGGTGGTGAGAAACCTAAACCTTCCATTTCGTTAGCTGCATGACCACGCTGAAGTTGTATTCAAAATTTTGTGATGAATACAACGGCATCGAACTCGTTCTCTTCTTCACGAAGTCTTTTGTTTAATTCTGCTCAGACGAACTGAATGTGCGGAAAAATAGCGATAAATTGCAACTTTCGGTTCACGTATCCCCAACTAAAACTTTCCGGCAACTTTTGGACGATGTTCGTATAGGACAAAAGTCTGCGGCTTGCAGTTACCTTGAGATAATTTTTACGAGGTAAATATAAGTATTGGCCGACGTGAATAACAAGGTAAACATGAATAACTTGCAACCTTTGGCTAACTTGTGTAAGAAA
The DNA here is from genome assembly GCA_001587735.2 of Parhyale hawaiensis. NCBI lineage: Eukaryota > Metazoa > Arthropoda > Malacostraca > Amphipoda > Hyalidae > Parhyale > Parhyale hawaiensis. The sequence continues at coordinate 8,295,706 of LQNS02277216.1, read as the reverse complement.
TACACCTACGGCTTGCAAATTTGAATAAAATCGTGAGCTGCCAAAAATTAGTGACTTACTCGTGACTTCTCGTAGATTTTTTACAAGTTAGTAACGCTGCTCATTATGTTTTGCACGTCAGAAATTGGTAATGTAGTTACAGTTGCCACCAGACAACTGACTGCCCCTTTGTGTTTCTCCTTGCATCCACGGCTCTCGCTGTTTTATTTTCTCCCGAATTTGACTATTTGATGGAAAAAGGAATTTTGTAGCTGCAAGGTGATTATTTTCAGTCTCGAAAACTTAATTCTATAAAAGTACTTCATGAAAATTCTGATTTACTCGGCTGTTGAAAGGTTACTGCTAGCAAATTAGCTAAGGCGTAGTGACGACGAGATAAGGTAATATCAGCTTTAATTTGTCCTGGACTTCAGTTATGTTCGTTTCTTTCGCTTCCTTGGGTCGAGTGTTTGGCTCTGATTCCTAATCCGGCGACCTTGAGATGCCTCTCAAGTCTGAGGCAGCTCAGGCGTGATCGGTTCGAAACTAACGCCTGCAATTAATCCAAAGCAACGAAACCAACGCTCGCGACTGAAGTTCCGCACCAGTTTAGGTTGACGAGATTAGCTCATCTCGATGGCACTGTACCAATCAACGACGCCTCCGTGGGTGAACTTCTAGACATGATGTATTTCAGTGGCACCTCGTTTCTGGGAGAACTTTCTAATATTTTGATCGTTATGTATAATAATGAATGTGTAGATAAATGTTTTTTGAGAAATCCCATCGAATATTCGGTTGGATGATTTCAGTGAAGACGTACGTTTGACCCTTTGAAGTGTCAAAAGGGGCAGCGAGGAAAGCGGTCGTTGTCGCTGCAACGATTATTGTTATTATTCCCTAAGATGTTCCTGTATGTTCAATTGTACCTCTGTTAGTAAGGTGATAATGATGATGATAATGACGGTTTAGCTGAACAAATCTGAAACCACTGTATGAACTGTTATTTTTGTCGACACTTAAGTTTGTCCATAGACGTATGTTTTAATTTTCTTTATATTGCATTTAACATGAAAGTGTTTGAATGGTCAACTCCAGAATGAGATTAGTTTCATTTATCCTTTTACTTAAACTACCGCTACATACATCAGTTGATGTGACCGGTCCTACCTATACGTGCTTGTTCGATTAGCCTGCGAAATTAAGATGACTAGAGAGCAACACCCTGCCACAATATATTTGGGCATCACGCACCCAAGGGTTCCGAGTGCCTTCTCCGCAGGAGATGTAGCATCTGGCCGCAGTTCCTGCTGAGAAGGTTAGTTTTGTAAAGTTAGGTAGGCTCTCAATACTTCTCCTTCTGTTTCGGGAGGTGGGCTGGCGATCGAGGTGGCTGACCTATTTCCGCTAGACTTCTACTTCTTGTATTTCGTTTCCTTCCCCTGTGCGGCGTAGCTGAGCGAAAGCGTTTAGCCGTGCCCGGGGGTTGGAGATGCTCAACTTGCGCCTTTTTCCTGTCAGTAGCGCACTGACCACTCTGAGACCTACCGGCTGAGAAGCAGAGACAAAAATCATTGACAATTTAAGACGCGTCCTAGTCGGCGCACGACCCTGTGGTTAAACACAGTTCGGCGCGATATAGGCAGTGTGCAACTGAAGCCCTAGTAAAAACTTCTACTACTACTTCTACTAGAGAGCAACACTTTTATTCACTTAATTATGAAAATAAATATTATAATACATCTTACGATCCAACCAAAAAGTCTGCAATTCTAAACAGTCCGCCAAGTGTGTCCACCGAGTCCAAAACAAAAGCGATATCACAGAGGAAGAAAGAAGGGGCACAGTGTGCGGAATTGCGACTTCACGGCTTGACTAGTCCCAAACTTGAACATGAGCGCTTGCTTGGTCACTCGATCGGAATGATGTTGTCACTTGGAATGATGTTGCCAGCGTTGGAAGCAGCCCGATCACGTTGGACAGATTGAGAACTCCATTATAGGGAGTAAGACTAAATTTTTGGAAGTTCCAAGGGCAGCCGATTAAGAGTCCCCACCTACAACTCGAATCAATGGTGTCGAAGCCAGCGCTCCTGCCTAAAGTCTGAAAAATCAGGCCTTGAAATTTTAATTTCACTAGCAAATAGGTCACATTTCGATGAACGTGGATTCAAACTGGAGTACATGTGCATAACGTACACGCAGATTAATGTACACATTGACAGTTCTCTGTATATACTCAATAAAAAGCTTCTGTTAAATCGACTCTTCCGATCATAACTGAACGCCAAATAGTCACTCACTATGACTGTTCATTAGGGTTAGGTTAGTTAGGTTCGCCCATCCTATGTTATGGGGAGTAGCGCCCCCAGGGGGCTTGTGTAGGTTACCTTAGCCATTAGCTAGGCTTTCGGGACGGCTGTCTTTCGTGCCCACCTTGCTTCCTTCCCATCTNGGTTGGAGATTCTCAACTTGCGCCTTTTTCCTGTCAGTAGCGCACTGACCACTCTGAGACCTACCGGCAGAAAAGCCGAGACAAAAATCATTGACAATTTAAGACGCGCCCTAGTCGGCGCTCGACCCTGTGGTTAAACACAGGAATAGTTCGGCGCGATATAGGCAGTGTGCCACTGAAGCGCTAGTAAAAATTTCTACTACTACTTCTACTAGAGAGCAACACTTTTATTCACTTAATTATGAAAATAAATATTATAATACATCTTACCATCCCACCAAAAAGTCTGCAATTCTAAACAGTCCGCCAAGTGTGTCCACCGAGTCCAAAACAAAAGCGATATCACAGAGGAAGAAAGAAGGGACACAGTGCGCGGAATTGCGACTTCACGACTTGACTTCTTCCAAACTTGAACATGAGCGCTTGCTTGGTCACTCGATCGGAATGATGTTGCCAGCATTGGAAGCAGCGCGATCACGTTGGACAGACTGAGGACTCCATGTTATGGAGTAAGACTAAATTTTTGGAAGTTCCAAGAGTAGCCGATTAAGAGTCCCCGCCTACAACTCTGTTCAAAGGGGTCGAAGCCAGCGCTCCTGCCTAAAGTCTAAAAAATCAGGCCTTGAAATTTTAAGTTCACTGGCAAATCGGTCACATTTCGATGAACGTGGACTCAAACTGGAGTACATGTGCATAACGTACACGCAGATTAATGTACACATTGACAGTTCTCTGAATATACTCTATAAAAAGCTTCTGTTAAATCGACTCATCCCATCATAACTGAACGCCAAATAGTCACTCACTATGACTGTTCATTAGGGTTAGGTTCGCCCATCCCATGTTATGGGGAGTAGCGCCCCCAGGGGGTTTGTGTAGGTTACCTTAGCCATTAGCTAGGCTTTCGGGACGGCTGTCTTTCGTGCCCACTTTGCTTCTTTCCTATCTTTTACTCCTACTGATCTTTCTTTAATCTGTTCTTACTCTTCTTTCCCGACTTGCTGATCCCATGCGCGTTGATCTTGTGTGGGAACACCCTCGTGCATGGGTTCCACGTATCTATCGTCACACTATGTGTCCCTTGCTTCTTCCTCTGTTAGATCGCCTTTGCTGTGGAGATAATATGACTGTTCATAAAACAATCTTAAAATCGAAAATTATTATCTATTGGCAAAATTAGAGAGACAAAAGTTAGCCAATTTCTAGGTAAGTAAACGTACTCCATTCTTGCTTTCATAGCAGTTTACGCTTAATTTATGGTCAATGCTATAAACAAATTTTACATGCATATTCAAACATTCGGCGACCCGTTGAAGAACAAACGCACGTAGAGAATCTGCCGCTTATGTCAAAGAACTGAAGAAAAGCAAAATAAAATAGAAATAACATGCATGCCTTCGCTTCTAGCAGCGGAAAATGCGCCAGTATTCCAAAGCCTTTAGATCGCTGATATCTTCTGGAGCGATCCAGGTTTTTTTAAAATTTGCTATTAACGGTTGATTGCGTTAATAAAAAGTTCAAATATGTGGTTCCGGCCAATCATTGTTAGTTCACAAACATTGGGCTATCCCGCCTGATAAATATTACCTACATCCAACACTACTCAGAGAGTGTGTTGATGCTATAATAATTTTAAATTTATCTCACGAACCCAAAAGTCCCAAGTGCCTTCTCCGCAGAGGATGTTGCAGCTGGCGGCAGTTCCTGCTGACGAGGTTAGTTTTGTAAAGTTAGGTAGGTTCTTTATTTTGCTTTTTTGTTCAGTGAGGTGGGCTGTCGAGCGAGATGGCCGACGTAGTACGCGGGACACCTCTACTTTCTCTCGTGTGGAATGTCCCGAAAGGGGCCGTCCACTCGAGTTTTTTTTTTTTTCCTATTCTTTGCTCTTTTTTTTCCGCCAGTAGTAGCGCACTCGGCCAACTGAGATTCACCGGCAAGAATGCCATAATAAAACATTCATATACTGCTGCGACATAATAAACTGAGTGTCACTGCTTGGATCACGTCGTATGACGCGGGTGCGGTAAAACCAGACTATAATAATAATAATAATTTCAAGTTAATTTACAATGAACTGTAAAACATATAGCTAAGAGCATTGTGGTACTACTGTCACTTAGAACTTAGTTTTGAATATAGAAACAAAATTCGCGTTCACGCGGATACTCTTATCTCGCTCGTACTTGGGCTTGCGCAGATAGTCAAGCTTCAACTGTAGCACGGTGCGACTTCTGACAACAAGCGCCGGAGGAGTACTGAGCTAGAACATATTCGCTGGTGACATTGCCCGCCACTCTCAGACACAGATACGGTATAGATGCAGACACTGTTCGCTATGCAACTAAGCTTTCGCTTAGCTACTGTGAACTACGCGACTAAAGTCCCCCATTACGATCTAACGAAAAAATTGGAAGCCCATGGCATCCAGGGTGAATATTTACGATGGATCAAGGCATGGCTTACGGGTCGGCAGCAGCGAGTGAAACTTGAAGGAGAGTTGAGCGCCTAAAGACGGGTTTCATCAGAGGTTCCACTAGATAGCGTGCTTGACCCACTTCTGTTCTCAATTTACATCAATGATCTCGATCTTAACATCCGTAGTGAAATCAGTAAATTTGCGGATGATACAAAACAATGTCATCCTGCGACGAAAAGAGCCGAGCTCCAACAAGACCTTGACCGCCTCATGGTGGAGCGCAACGTGGTAGATGAACTTTAATGTCGACAAATGCTCAGTAATGCACGTAGGGCTGGTGAACCCTTCCATCCCATTGAAAATGAATGGGGCGGAATTGGCTCCTGTCACCCAACAACATGACTTGGGAATCACTATCACAAACAAACTACAACACAGTCAGCAAGTTAACAAGAGTGTGAAAATGGCAAGCAGAGTGCTTGGCTTCATCACCAGAAACTTTGAATACAAGTCCAAGGACATCATCATTACCTTGTACAAGGCATTAGTGAGGCCACACTTAGAATTTGCTGTTCAATTCTGGTCACCACATCTGTGCAAAGATATCAATAACACGGATAGAGTCCAACGCAGAGCAACGAATCTGATACCTCAGCTGAGAAACAAGTCGTATGAACGTCGCCTAAAAGTACTGGGTCTGATCTTTCTCGAGCAAAGACGACTCAGGGGCAACTAACAGAAGCATTCAAGTACTTGAATGGCTTCAGCGACGTACCTAAAAAGACTCTTTGAAAGAGACCTTAATGATCGCTTGCGAAACAAGGGTCAAAAACTCAAGCATAAAGCTCGAAGAACAACCTTAAGTCAGCAATTCTTCACCTATTTCATAGTGAGCATTTAGAATACTCTCTTCCGACATTGTTGGTGCGGAGTCGGTCAACTCGTTTAAAAATCGTCTTAACATACATTGGAAGAGACATCCTCTACAGCTAAGAACTCCTCCTCCACGAGTCGCAAGCACTCAGCGGCCATAGCTTCCCAGGCTATCTTAAGCCGACTTCTTCTCACTTCCGCACCATCTATATTTTTAAGCTCCGCATATCAGCGGCTACCGATCATGCTTGCGTGCATTCATGACCATCTCTTTGGCGGTGATTCTTTTCCCCCTTCTTTTTTCTTTCTTTTTTTCTTTCGTCTTCCAATTTTTCTCCTCTTGTTTCCCCAGTCCTCTTCATCCTACTAACATAATGGCATTAGCTCATAGAAGGCCGGGACGTAAGTTCCGGTGTTTCTTTGGTAATGGGCCTCTTGGTTCGTCTACTACCGGCTATCTAATCTAATCTATTGTTGATGGAAAAGACAATAATTGCTTTGGAGTCAAATTTGAAACAAGTGTTATCTTATGGGCGGAAGTTCAGCTTGCACGTCATCCAAATACGTAGTGAGAGTCTGTGGTAAAGATACCCGTGAATAGAAATTCACAAAAATTGAACAACGGGCGAGAACGCGAAGATATCCGTGTCGTGCTAGTGTGCTGAGTATCTATAGCCTGTCCATTAATGTTGTCTAGAGTCTGTAGGGTAACATGCAAGACGCATCGCATCTCAAAAAGACGGAAGAGGAAAGGAGGAGAATGTAGAAGAGGCACTCGTGTGGATGGCCCCTGCTGTAGCCCTCTGAACGGGAGAAGGTAGTAGCCCCGAGGAATAGGTCGGCCATCTCGATCGGCAGGCACCTCACGGAACAGAAGAGGAAGTATGGAGAACCTGCCTAACCTTACAAACTAACCTTCTCGGTAGGAGCTGCGGCCAGAAGTCCCACACCGTATTCGAATCGCGGCTAAGGCAGAACTCGCAATAATATGGAAGAGACAGATATGTCTGCTGACCACTGAACGATGGAGAAAAAATTGTCCCCAATAATGAAAGGATTGAGATTATTTGATAAGCTCTAAAGTAAAAGCGGTAATTAACTGATAGAAAAGCTGAATAAAATTTCATTGAAAGCTTACGTAGGTGTTAAAACCCATTAAATTCGAAATTTAGTGTTGCAAAACGTAGTGACAGTGAGTGATGATATGGGTTGGGAATTCTTGAAACAAGTAATACAACTGTGGATGCGCGTAAACTAAGCAGTGGAGATAAAATATTGAACCGGTTTTCCAATCTAGCTAAATAATCTGGGTCGTCAAAAGCGGATGGTGATATGGGAGGAGCCTACTGTCAACGTAAGAATGCGTTATTATTGGAAGTGTCCTAGAAATGAATAGTTATTTCGTGTACCGCAAGGGACTAGATGAATGCTAATTGGCTGGTGAGGACCGGTGCGGAGTGGTGCCCGCCCTAACCTAAGGGGAAGAGGGAATGGGGAGAGGCTGGTCAGTCCGCGTCACTGGCCAATGGGCGGTTATAAGGGAGCTGGGACTGGCGGATCGGGTGGCATGTGTTGAGATAGATCCACTTTGTTTATTAAACGTAGAGGATCAATAAAAAGAGATAAATAAATGATATGATGTATTTTCTCCAAAATGGAAGTTTTACAAACAAATAGCATATTTAAATTGTAAAATTAAAAGTTCCACTTCATATTCGAATCTTTACTAACGTTGAACCTGCGATCGTATGGGAATGAGAGGGTGGAAAAGAAAAAAAAAACACTGGTGCGGTATATAACTACAAAGTGGTGAGTGTGTTTAATTAAACAAAACAAAGTTTCTTGACTGGAAAAAATGTCGATATATCATTGAAAAAATAATTAGTATTCTTCTTTGATCAAAATTTTGCTAAAACTTAGGGAAACAATGGATGATTGGTTAGTGTATGTAATTAATTTGAGAAAAATTTGTGGTAGCGGTATGGAAATGGAAGAATAAAAGTGATTGTAGTTAATTCACAGGGAGAAAGTGAATAGACCGTAAAATGAGGTACGTGAAATCCGTAGAGTATTTGTAAGAAGATTTGACTAGAGCAGTTCAACTTACATAAATATATTACAAAGGGAAAAATAAAACAAGACTGCCAATATACAGTTTGATTCCCTTCGATTCGGGCTATAAACGAAGCTGAGATAGGTTAATGGGGGATACAGGTCATCATATAAGTCTTCCGTCTTAAGGAAAAAATAGCTTGAACAAGAAGACGTGGACATTAAGAGCATGGATGTTAAGAGTCAAATGGGGAGTTGCAGAGTCAAACATATGTCTTCAAGATTGAAAAAGCCTGAGATGGTCATCATGCGGTTAATTGTAGTAGATTACTAATAGGAAGGATATCCTGCAACAAAGATTGCTTGATTCCCTGCAATTCGGATAATAAACGAGCTGAAATAATTAGCGGGGGTACGCATCATCATATGAATCTTCCGTCTTGAAGGAAAAATATCGCTTGAACCAAAAGACGTGGACAAAAGAGCATGTATATTACGAGTCAAATAGATAGTTACAATATTACGGATTGTTAAATATACAGTACTGTCCAAAACTAAGGGACAAATTTTTAAAACGGCATTACTCTTTTTCTAACCATGCCAAGTTCTTCTTTTTCACACTATTAGCCAGTAAGATGTCGATTATTGTGTTAGAATTTAAGACATGTATGATGGATAGATATAGCGTACGCGATGGATAAATATAGGGATAACGTACGCGGGATATATAGGGTTTAAACGTACGCGAATCTGAGTAAAAACGACGTAAAGTGTCATCAGCGGAAGTTAGGTGTAAGCTCGAACTTTACACCTAATGAACCACTAGTCTACGGGATTCTCAATGACGTTTCTCGACAGATAAACTTTCAAGACGAGCTGATTTTAGGTACTTTCGTCCCTATCGCCGACCGACCGCCCCTACTAGACAGCCCCTTTCAGTGAGCTCTCGCACGGACGGTTAGGTTAGACCAGGACTGGTTCTGCTAGCGTTCCAAAGTGTTTTTACTGCTTTTATGAGGGTTTTTAGTATTAATATCCGCGTTTGGTTTTAGGTACGAATTGTTTTTATGTTATAAGTGTTTTTNAGACAGCCCCTTCCAGTGAGCTCTCGCACGGACGGTTAGGTTAGACCAGGACTGGTTCTGCTAGCGTTCCAAAGTGTTTTTACTGCTTTTATGAGGGTTTTTAGTATTAATATCCGCGTTTGGTTTTAGGTACGAATTGTTTTTATGCTATAAGTGTTTTTTTTACTTGATTGGCCTTACCTAGAGTCAATTTTAAATCGTATATTTCGATCGTTAACAGAACCAGTCCTAGCCTTTTACCTAACCTTAGGAGAAAAAGCTCATTGGACGTTAGCAGAACCTATTATACCGGGGACCGGGTGCGCATTCCTTTAGCATGTGATCCCGAGCCGAGGTTCTCCGGCTTTGCTTTCAGATCCTCTGAAGTGCATCGCCTTCTTCTTGACCTAGACCTCTAAGGGGCACGGATCCATCGGGTATGTTTCCTTCCTTTCTTTCTTCGGAGGGTGGCTGGTGTGCTCGCAGCCCCGCTTGCTTCCGTATTCCGTCGAATGTTGCGGCTGGACTCTTTTTCGGAGTGCTGGCGTGTCGCCCATGTGACGCCTGTTCCGAAGGGCTCGGTTTCATTCCGTACCTCTGAATATAGACCCATCCCGATCACACCTGTTTTGTCGAAAGTTTATGAGAGATTGGTTGCGTCGAGATTGGGTTGCTTTCTTGAAAAGCAGGGTGTCCTTCCCCAAACACAGTATGGTTTTCGCAAGGGCTTGGGAACTTGTGATGCTCTGCTTCATATTTCTCACGTGTTGCAGATGGCTCTTGATGGGGGTCATGAGGCAAGGTTGGTACAGCTTGACTTCAGTGCTGCTTTGATCGCGTGAATCACCTTGGGCTGCTCCATAAGCTGAGATTAATGGTCATTGGTGGTTCAGTTCTAGCGCTAATTAGTCAATTTTTATCTGACAGACGTGAATGTGTTGTTGTTCATGAGAAGAGGAGCGAGTTTTTGGATTTGGTTTCTGGAGTCCCACAGGGTAGTGTTCTGGGCCCTTTGTTCATTGTATATACGGCGGATCGGTTTCATCATGTTAATAGTTTACTTGTTTTTATGCTGAAGATGTTACTTTTCTGGCTGTTTGCGCTAAGCCTAGTGATAGCTTAGAGGTTTCAGGATCCATTCAGCATGATTTGGAAATGATTGATTCCTGGTGTTCTAGGTGGGGGACGAGGCTAAATGCGGGCAAGACTAAGACCATGTTCGTGTCCAGGTCGCGTACTATGGCACCTCATTTTCCTGCACTCATAAAGGATGGTGTATCACTTCCTGTTGTTGATGACTTGGTAATCTTGGGTGTCAATTTTAATCCAAAGTTGACGTTTGAGCCCCACATTCGTTCGGTTGCTGCATCGCAGAAAATTGGTCTTATGAGGCGTGCTTGGAGAGTGTTTGGCTCGGTAGAATTGACACATCGCAGCTTTAATTGCTTTGTCCTTCCTCTTCTGGAGTACTGCTCTGTAGTCTGGGGTTCTGCTGCCGATTGCCATCTGTGTTTGCTTGACAAAGTGGTTCGTAGATGTGCGTTCATGCTGGATGGTGTTGCGCCCTGTGATCTGGCGCATCATTGCAGAGTCGGTGGGGTCTATTTTTTGTATAAAATCTATAACTGCCCCAGTCATCCACTGTCTGAGTTTCTTCCGGATCCATTTATTCGGGTGAGGTATACTCGGCGTACTGGTGCTCTGCAGGAGTTTGCCTTGGAACCGTTACGATGCCGTACGGGCCGGTATTCCCGTTCTTTTTTTCCATCGTGTGTGGATGTTTGGGATGGTCTTGATGGCTCTTTCTTTGCTGGTGCGGGTATTGGCAGCTTTAAACGATCTGTACACAGAGCTATTCTGTAATCTCGGATCTTTTTTTTTTTTTCTTCACCCGCTGGGCTGGTTGCGTGGGGGTTTGTTAAACTCATGGGAGTTTCTCCGATCCAACGTCGCCAGTCTGGAGTGATTTAATAATAATGCAAAAAAAAATACCCTTAACAAACCCTGTTACATCTAAACCCTTCATTAGCTATATATATATATATATATCTCGTAGTTTCTTGTCCCGTCAACACCTGGTATTATCCAGACAGGGGGCTCTCCGTCCGCCCTTGTGTTTAAATAGAATAAATACGAAGAATCGAGTCAGGATTCGATCTGGGGACCTAGAGATTACCACGTCGCCACTCTTACCACTAAACCACAAACAGCTAAAAGCAACGCAAGCACTCGAGGTACTTGTGTTGCCCGCTGCATCAGTGAAAAGATATTAAGGCAGAGCCGTACGTGTATGAGGGATCTCATCCGTCTACCCTGAATAAGTAATAACCTGAAAGATCTCACAGTTTTAGCTGTTTGTCATTTTACTATTAAGAAGTGGGCGTGCGTTGGAGCGTAGACTTATTTTCCTTCAAAATGAGACAAAATTTGCAGAAATCTACGATGTTTATAATACTTTTTTCACTATCTGAACTTGAAGGTTCGATAGACGTACCAGAATTTTGGTATCTCTATCGAAGCACCGGCCACTTAACAGGCCGTTTATGAATATTCTTGGCCATCTAATAGGCCGTATCGCTTTATATATGCAGAGCGTTAGAGCGACGAATCTAATCCCAAGTTGCACAAGACAAACGAACGCACAACTTGATGAGATGTTCGGCTCGATTATCGGTCGTGCTGCCTCATCTACTCCTCAGACTAAACATACAGTTTATACCTATTAGGATGAAGTTCGATCGAGTTGCTCAACATCGCATCAAGTTGAGCATGCGAAATCCTATTGTGGCATGATGGCATCGGCATACCTGACTCAACCCTTAGGAATTGGCCCATCCTTATCACGTATCATCGATGGCCAAAGTTCGCGAAACCACTGAAAGTTGATCGTTCATTCGCATAAAAAAGAACTAAACTTCAACAGCTTTGGTTGACAAGTTCCAGCTTATACTGGACTAAGGGCACATCGATTGGACACCAGAAGTAAACATTCGAGTTTTGACTTGTCCACAATGTCAGGCAGGTGCCTTGGCATCGACTAGTTGCAGGCATTAACCATTAATCGATTGTCCTCAAGGATGCCAGAGACACACTCTTACTCCTTAATTCGAGTTCTCAGCCGGTTTTATCCAGCTGCTTCTAAGACTTGCAGCACGTTTCACAGTTACTAATACAATGCTTTGGTAGGAAATTTCGAACAAGTCAAGTCTCAAAGACTCACTTTTGGCACCTAATCGAACGTGTTTTACATATACACACGTGCAGAACCACCGGTTTGGTATTGAACAATCCGGTTAAGTACTGGAAATCAAATATGAATACATGCGTGACCCTATCGGGCTGTCCGAGCATGTTGCTACATGTTCATATAGTCAATCCCTGGGCCTCGTGGTTAGAGAAGTATACACAACCTGGCTCCATTAAATATTCTATTAAGGAAAATGATCGATGGTGACTTAAAGAGTAGTTCACCAAACGAAGAATAATTTTCTGAATCTATGTAGCTAGTTCCCAGAAGTACGGCCCTTCATATTTTATTTATTTTTCAATCGGAAGTTAACCACTTGAGCTCCACGATCCCCGCAGGGAGATCGACTATACAATTACGGGAAATTAATGTTAATTGGGACTAATGGGTTAAGTTGGAAACATTCTTCATGAAAGTCAAAGAGTTTCGTTTGCAGTTTATGCTATGCTATGGATAAGAAAAATGTTAGCTTCCTATTTATTTACGTGTATAGTGTACTATCAGCAATGGTAAGTGCTTTTGAAAACTCCTTAATTCTTCGATGTAGGTATCTCAAAATTCCATGTATATCAACTATTTGTATGCTTAGTTACCTACAGTGGCGCTAGAAAAAACCCTGAACCGATAATATTTTCATTGGATTCCAAGTTACCTTAAATTTCAGGTTACTGACATTAATAAACTGTAACGCAATTGATTATCGTCGCGCTAGTTTCTAATTTTTCCACATTACATACAAATTTCGATGATACTTGAATAAATATTTTCTAAGACGTTGGGAAACTAAACTGCACAAGGCATGAAGAAACTGTAGTTTAGATTCAAGTCTCAATGCAGTAAATTTTTCCGAATTTGAGATAATGAAGCATCTTTAATTAGATTAGATAGGCGGCAGTAGACGAACCAATAGGCCCATTCCCAAAGAGACACCGGAACATACGCCCCGGCACTCTATGAGCTATTGCTTACAGTTGCTCCATTATGACGAACTCTATCCTTGATATAATCTGGATGTTCTTTTGTCAAATGCCTCGTCTATCTCAGCGATCGTCAGAAACTTATATGATTTCAGGATACTGGATATTCCAACAAACAAACAGGCAAAAAACTAAGAGGTGTCGGTCGAGAAACCAATACGACTGACATTGCAAAGACTTCAGAAAACTGGCCGTGCGTGGCCCAAAATCAGGCCGCCCAAACGCAATCTCCTACAAAGAAGATCGCATCTAGAAAATCTGAAGAATTAGAAGAGAATGAAAGTGCTCTTTAGATTCGAAATGGTATGGCCTTGTGGGAAAATGCTCTGTTCTACACTCAAAACCAGAATAAAAGAATTAGGGTTAACAGGCTGCGTGGCAAACGCAAACCGATGATATCTAAGAAAAGTAGAAGTGTCGTTTGCCGTTCGTAAAGAAATATGCCAGTCGCAACCCGTGTCGCAATCATAGCTCAAATGACGACTGCGACACGGGTTACGGCGATGTAGGTCACCGAGCACAAACGTCTATTTTGAAAAAAAAGAGCAGTAAATTAATTCAAATACGTAACAAATAAACCCCTTACACCAGAATAAGCAAATTTGATCAGGTACTTGAAACTTTCAACGAGAAATTTTAAATTAAACGGAATTTTAAAATTTTTGAACTTACTCCGATCGTGTGGTAGGCCATGAAAGGGGCCGTCCACTCGAGTGTCTTTCTCTATTCTTTGCGCCCTTCTCCTGCCAGTGGTGGTGCACTGTGCCAACTTCTACTACATGTATATGGCGGAGGAGAGCCG
>LQNS02277216.1:8255342-8268866 GCA_001587735.2 Parhyale hawaiensis | reverse complement strand
AGCACAAGCGACCCATTGATACTCCGCGCCGGTGGCGGTGACGCCGGTAGCACAAGCGACCCATTGATAATCCGCGCCGGTGGCGGTGACGCCGGTAGCACAAGCGACCCATTGATACTCCGCGCCGGTGGCGGTGACGCCGGTAACAAACGACCCATTGATACTCCGCGCCAATGGCGGTGACGCCGGTAACACAAGCGACCCATTGATACTCCAGTGGCGGTGACGCAATTAAATAGGACAAACAATCCACGATTGTGATGGTCATGCATTAACCTATTAACGGACAAGTTAAAGTAAGACTGACTTTTCCTGGCGGACGAGTTTACAGTATTGCCAAAATTTTGTAAAAGTCAGAAGTTCTTTTTTGAACTCGCTTAGGCCTTTTCTTCTTAAAATTTGAATACTATGCTCTTCCCATTTTATTAAGGCAGCTCGGGCGTCCTCAAATTCCTATACAAGGTCTCCAAATCAATGGGCATTTCTGAGATTTCTCTATATGCAGGTAGTAGGCAGGGCTAAGATAGGGGCCAAACAAAGTCTCAGAAACGCTCATAGAATTGGCAACGCTGTAGAGGAATTTGATCACGCCTTAACTACCTTAATAAAATAGAGAGAGTAGAGTCAGATAGTTATTTGGGGTTTGATAAACGTCCATTATCCTCAATTAGTGTCATCCAAAGCCATTAAAGAACAAAACGGAAGATCGACATAAGCCGATGCCAGCCCTGAACAGGTTAATCTATGATATAATCAGATACCGGCCATGTTAGCCAACAGGTAAAGAGTTAAAATACTGCATCATGGTTAGTTAAATTCATCGCAGCATATCCATATCCATACCCATATAACAAAAAGACAGTGTGCAGCAGTGCTCCACACCGAAAACAGCCAGAATCAATGACATCTTTAGAGAAGTAAGAATGCCATACGCCTGTCGAACAGGCGGCCAGTACGTCAGGGAACGTCAGACGTAGAGGACTACGACCTCTGACTACAGCAATAGCGACTCTACCGGAGAATTCGCACATCTGGCAACACTGCGTAACTGGGCTCAGCGGCGCTACCTGGACGGGACACGCATTTGTAGAAGGTGTGCGATGTTCTTTCTGCTTCGTTTACGATAACTTAGCATTACTATAATCAGTACTATATAATAATACACGTCGTGATTTTATTTATTTATTCATTTATTTATTTATAACTATATTTATAACTTTCCTGTCACGCTCTATGGGAATTAGATAGGTGAAAATTCAAATTTCAAACGGCGAAAAAAAAGTTGGGTACCTTGGAATCTTTTTTTTGTATTACATACAGGAAAAATGAGGCTTCGGACAGACGGACGGACGGACTGACAGACAGACAGCTCTCTTATTACAGTATGGAATGTTTAGACAGAATGCTGCATTTACATTTAAGAAGCCTTCTAAAGAGTAACAAGCACAGGAGACGGCGGGGGTTTTGGTGAATTGTTTATTTTTTGCCGTCATTTATAACGACGGCACGGGCCACTAGTCTATACTATAATAAGAGAGCCGTCTGTCAGTCCGTCCGTCTTTCCGAAGCCTTATTTTTCCCCTATCTAATACAGAAGAAAAAAAAATTCAATTCGCCCAACTTTTCTTTTAGCCAAACCGTATCCAGGATACGAACCCGGCAATTTCCGGGTTATTAGTGAAGGCCTGGTTCCGGCCTTTGCAAACTTGGTAGCTTTTGTGCACTTGGTGGACAATGTGGTCATGGTGAACTTCGTGGACTTGGTGGACTTGGTGGACTTGGTGGACTTGGTGGACTTGGTGGACTTGGTGGACTTGGTGGACTTGGTGGACTTGGTGGACTTGGTGGACTTGGTGGACTTTGTGAATTTTGATGTATTGTGAAATTTTTCGATGGGATGGTAAATGTTTTCAAATACATATTTTCATGACTTTTTCAAGTAAAGGGTTGCGTTAGGTGCACTAGTTATAAATAATCGTGAAAGTGGCAGAATCATAGCTACTTCAAAACGATATGGTAGGTAAATGACATCATTTCCATAGCACTTCAGGAGTTGACTGCAGTGAAAGGAGTGTTGGTAAAAGTCCATAAATTAAAAAAAACGTGTAAACTCACACTTTACTCGTCATTAATTTTTTAACATTTTAGTTGCGATTTCCACTTCACTGGCCACAATTTAAAGAGAGAGAATCCAAAAACATTTCTTCATCGGTATTTCATTTATGTAAATGGAAAGAGCTATAGTATGGTAATAAATGTATTTTACAGAGAGTAATATTTTCATCTCACCCGGCATCGTCTTCATGTAAATGGTAATAAAGTGCTATTAACAAAGTGTCTGGTAGACGATACAAACTGCAGAACGTTATTAATGTTATATGAAAGTCTTCTATTAAATTCTAGATACAATATTATAAATGAAAAAGGAACTTTCAGAGCAATTTCCAAAGAGCAAATTCTATCAGTCATATATACGTAGTTTCCAAAACAGTGTAACAACAAGAAAGCTGATTTCACTTAAGCCTTTCATGATTATATCGATGCTGATATTCATTGTTTCAACAAACGGTATTATGCCCTAGGATGATCACCAGCTGCTCGATCAAGGCGCACTCGTATCAACTTAATCAATGTAATAATTCGTTGGGTTCGAATCTGTGTTTCAGTCAACGGAAATTTAAAAAAACTTTTTTATAGCTCGAAATTTTCTATTAAAATATGTACTGAAAAAATTATTTAATCTCAGTTTCTTACACTCGTGAATTTTTCGAAAATAATAATGCCTCTCTATGCTAGGGAAATCCCTAAATATTCTTGTCTGCAATTTTTGCGGAAGGAAACTATTTCACCTAAATGCCCTGTCAAGAAACATACTACACTTACATACGTCTGTAAACCACTTTGCACTAACATACTAAGCAGAAGTCATGAGAAAAATACTACCAAAGTATTTCTCGTTTACAGAAATGGCGACCCTCCGGATGAATAAAGGTCTCCTGATTTTGGCACTGGTTCGGCTTTGCTTGACACTGCAAGATCAGAGGTTCATACGAGTGTCCTTGAACCAAGGTACGATATCAAACGCAAAAGGCAACAAGCTCGATCGACATTTGACCCATAACATATTCGCTGCACTGTACTGCGACAACCTTTCTTGGTGTAACATCTACTGCATCGTTGACGGCAACGGCAAATACAAGTTCTTGAAGTTGTTTGCGGTCCCGTACACCTCCGACCCCGCGGGACCACCCTACCTCCACTGCTTCAGCAAGAGACCAATCAGCGTGCTGAATCTCGTGTCCGGTGCCGTTGTGTCCGCAGCTACGCCCTTCAATCCTTTGTATCCTCAGCGGAATGCCCAAAACCTTCTGACTGGCATGTACACCATCGACAACGATCAGTGCTTCAGGACAGACGCCGACAACAGGCCTTTCGTAGTGTTCGATCTCAGGACGATGATGACGGTAACCAACGTGACCCTTGTGTCTGTGGAGGGTGCGAATCCTCCTCTGGACACCTTCACTGATTTGGACATTCGCGTGGGTTCTACACCGAAAAGTGGAGATTTCTTTTCCTACACCAGGCTGGATTTCTTCGGAGAAACTCCAACGCACAGTACCTACGTGTACAACACCAACGCAGCCAACGCCATCCAAGGTCGTTACGTGTCCATACAACGCACACTGCAAAATGTCGCCATGATGCTGTGCCACGTTGAAATTTACTAATAGAAAAAGTTTGCCCAAGGGTAGAGGAAACCAGTGTCATGCTCTCAGCTTGGCATAAATATGAATGACACTTGGTATTACTAGCTTTGCACTATTATAACAGAGACGGCTTACTGCAATAATGGAATACTTTGCGGAAAATTGCAATATTGAGCAACTGATAGTGACATGGAAACAGAAATTCAGGTCATTGCTACTCCCTTCACTATTTTAGTGGATATGTTGTTCCAGGCACAGATACTACAATGTCATAGTGACCAATGAAGGTCTTCTTGGGCAGTGATACGCTATATTTCTTTTTCATTCTTCTTTCAATCCAACTTCCACTCATCGCATAACGTTTCTGAATTGATGAGACATTTGTATATTTCATACTTGCAAATAACAAAATAATCGGTCCATTTAATCTTCATAATGACTATAAAAATCATAAAATGCAAGCCCTCGTCTTACTCTCAGTTGACAAAATAATGGTCTAAAGCATCTGTACTAAATATACACAATTATGGTTGAGCAGCAGCGCTTTGGTCCCAACTGCGCTTTCGCACTCATAGGAGCTGCGGCAAGGACTTATTGGTGTTGAGAAACAGTGCTTTGCGTTAATTTCTGTATAACACGGTATTGGGACATATACAGTTACTGGTTATTTTGAGCTTTGGACTGTGTCGAAGATTGTAACGAATTGACATAAACATGAGCAGCCTAAATTCCAAGGCAATTCAGGGGAATCGGTGAATTGTCCTTGATAAAAATGAATAATTTTGACTCTGATCAGTTGATGAAATTTTTTTTTTTGTTTACTATGAAATACAGTTCAATATGATTGAATCGATTGGTAATAAGAACTAATCTTGCTCAGTGCAATTGCTTGCAGAGCTTAACCTTTTTTAGAGAATTTGTGCAACACTGCAAAATAATACGAGCACCTCCAGTCCCATTGTAGAATTTGTGCAGCATAGAAAGAAATATGAATGAATCAGTTCTTACTTTACGATACATGTGGCGCACAAATTTTTGTGAAAGGATCAATTAACTCTTGCTTATAAATTTGCACAGCACAATATTATGTTAGAAGTGTATAAATTTAAATTTACGATCTGAGCTGCCCCACAAAATAAAATGAATTGACGGATTCTCACATAATTTTGGGCCGCATCGCAAAATAATACTAGTGTATAAAGTTTTACTTTAGATTTGTGCTGCAGCGTAAAATAATATGAATGGTTGAAATCTTACTTTTTATTTGGGCTGCATTGCAAAATAATAAGAGTATGTGAAATTAATGATGAAATGTGTATAATGCAGTGCAAACTAATGTTAGTTGAAATCTTACTTTAGAATTGTGCTGCATCGTGAAACATAATGGAATCCGATGTTATAATAGGCTTAACTACACTGAAATCTCACATTAGATGTGTGCTTCACCGTTAAATAAAATGAGAGCATGCAGTGTTATTTTAGAATTGTGTGGCACCGTAATATATATAATGAGTGCACGAAGACCTACTTTATACTTATGCTGCACAGCTAAATACTGAGACTGGGTGAAGTCTTTCTTTAGATTAAGAGCTGCACCTCAGAATAACGAAAGCGGATAAAGTTATTCTTCAAATTTGGGCTGCACGACAAAGTCAGATGAGTGGATTAAAACTAATGTTAGCTTTGTGCTGCATCGCAAAATACCATACGCACGTGGGTCAAGTCTTAATAAGCATTAGTAGTGCACTAAAAGGCACAATTTTTGCCTCACTTTAAAAGGGGGTTTGTGCCTCCTTTTAAAGGCGATCAATTTCCTGTTATTGTGAGAAAAAAATGCCAACACTTTCAATGCGCTTACTGTCAATCAATATCACATTGTCAGAGATCTCGCCATCGGCAGCATTCGTTTGGACTATTTAGTAACAATTCTATAATTCAGCGACAGACGTACCTAATGAACTACAATACGAAAATTCCCAAATTTGACACCTCGATATACAACGTGACGTAATAGGCTACTTGCAGTCGAAGTTCCAGATAAAGCTACACTCGTATTTCCCCAACTCCTGAACTTGGAAACTCACATATACTGCTTAATGTTAGACATAAATCCTCTCTAGGGTCCATAGGAGTGCACGGCTGCAGTCGACCACGACTTGTCTGAGCCATGGCGTTAGTGACGGAGGGCTACCCCTCGATCAACAAGAGATCTCTTGTACAGTGAAGTTATAATCTGGCAACTGTTCATCTGAACGAACATTGCGTATACCATAAGCAGAAATAGGAATTACGCTTACGATAATTTTATACAGGTGAGACAAAAACCTTTGGTTTGAACGATAGTCACGGTTAGAATACGGCCAAGTTTGTGGAAATAAAATAGAACACTGCATATGTTGTTATTTCTTTCCTTTCCAATTTCAGTAAATACTTCAGAGCCGCTTTCACATCAATATTGCGGTTTGAGGATTTAAAGAGCTTGGCAGTATAGAGCATAAATTAACTTGCATTCTTGTAAGCCAAGCGTAGAAACTATGAAAGTAATCTGACAATTGTGATACTCCTTGGACTCGATGATGCCTAAATATTCAAACGCGAGCACCTTCGTTGATATCAGGGGCTTAACCATGTTTACGCCGAGACAACACTACGTACCCGTACGCTGAACTTTTGAGCGGACGTTCAGCTAGCACGTCGCTCATGCTATCGCATCTACGCTGGCAACTCCTATAGTATATCGGAACGACTTGCGGCCTGAACACCCGCTTACTAGTTAACCGTGCGATTATGTAGGGTAGCTGGGTTCTTTCCCCTACTGTATTCCTATAGGAGAAAGAACCTTTGCTGCGAGGCAGCGGACTAAATATATATTAAGAGTTGTGTGTTGGAGACGAAGGTTAAATATTTGTCCAAGACTGAGGTCAGGACTCAATAAAAAATATAAGGAATTGTTGAGCAGCAAAAAAGACCTGGTCCCCGTATCCAACGAAAGCTGTATGTATGTACTGGCACAGAGATCACGATCAATAATATAAAAAAAGAAATAGCAATTTAAGCCTTCCTCCTCTCTACAAATGACTTTTTAGCAAGGAAAAGCTAGAATCGTGTAGAATATCAAGAGAAACGTGGAACCCACTCACGAGGGTGAAACTACACGGAATCAACGCGCGTGAGAACAGTAAGGTGCGAAAGGAGAGGAAATGCAGAACACAGTATAATCACTCCGTAGGAGTATAAAAAATGAAGAAATTAAACTGAGCTCGAATTAAGAAAAGGCATCCCGAAAGCTAGGCTAAGGTAACCTTTGGGTTTTCCTGCCATAGAACCGCGATGCCAAATTTATAACTAGCCTATGGTTTAGAACCCATGGCTCATTCAATTCCTTATGATAAATCATTATCGATAAAAAAAAAAAAACCTTCACAGTCATAAATGGAGATACAACGTGTCTTGCACTTTGGAAGAATAGCTTTAAAAACATCCCTCGTGACGGGCTGAGACCGGGATGGGGAGTAATTCAATGTAATCAAAGCCTGTTAATGAGATTAAGAAGACGGAAGGAAGGTAGTGGATTGGGAAAGAAAACTTCTGCCCCTATGCCAAACGAATACTAAGTTTACTTTTTTAAGCGATGTGGGGTACCAAGAACGGAGTTCGAGCGTCTCATGACCACAGTACAGTCTTGCTTTACTTCTTTGATTTCAGAGGCAATGAGGAATTATATTTTCTGCACAGCGAACGGTAAGCTCATCAGTGCGAAGAGACAACGGCTGACCATCATTGCACAGAAATCGAGAAGCGTAAGGTTAATCGCAATAAAAAAGCGGGTAACACGGGGGCACCTCGAGCTTCTGCAGCACCGGATCTGGCCCACGTCCAACCAAGGGGCCCGACCATGTAGAGAGCCCTCACCCAGGGCAGTACGCAAAGCTGCAGCTGTGGGCGGCTGTACTGGTGCTTGATTGAGTGTGTTGTTGTTAATACTTCGGATGTAGCCAGTAGCAGGCAGTGTACTCTGCTAGTGATAACGGGCTTGATTCGTGCACTATAGAATGTGGATATTTCTAATTTGGTTAGCCCTGACTTATGAGGACGTCTCTTGTAAGCGTTGGATTCACCCACTGGCATCTAGATATTTCTAATCCTGTTAGCTATGACTTATTCAAACGTAAATCGTGTTGATTTCACTATTTTGAATTTGCTCCATACGATTGTGTCTTCGGTCGTCTCAAGTATAATCGATTGGTTTTCCGATTCGCAAATAATGCCTGTTACTCAATCCAGAATGATGAATCCTGTGCCAAGATATGAAATTGGGACCAAGTTAAAGCTAATCAGATTAGATCAGTGGGTCTCTACCTTTTATATGCCAGGCACCCCTAGAAAACCTCGTAAATTCACTTATTTTCACACCCTTATGAAAATAACTCGTATGGTGATATTGACTGATATTGATATGCATACTAAATTCGTGCTAAAAATTGGAACTCTTTCTGAAAGGACATTTGCAAATTATCCAAAATACATAACTCCTCCCCCCCCTCCAAGAAACTGCTAGTCCGCATCCCCCCTCTTCTTCGGCCCCAGGGGGTACGATCGCCTGGGATTGGGAATCCCAGATTAGATCGTCTCGATTAGATTGGGCGAGTGTATCACATACACTTCCTTAGCAAAATTTCTTCATACTTTGCGCTGCCCAAGGCTACGACGGCTGCCACGGTAATAGTGGTAGACTACAAAGGACATGTAGCACGTCCAGCAACAGGAGGTATCCACGCATGGAAGATCACTGAGTGTGAGAACAGCCAAAAAGTCAGGAAATAATGAGGAAAGACAGCCATTGACAGTATAGCAGAAACTAACATATAACTTGCCAATAAGATTAGTTTATTTTACAGCAACATGTGAACTAACACATGCGGGCTGTTCGTTATATTGAGTAGTAAATCTATAGGGTAATATGTCTAGTACCCGTCCACCATGCTAGTAGCCGTCCACTTGGCGCTAAAAAACTTCCTGTGTGAAAACTAGCAGTGCTAGGAAGCCGTACATAGGCTTAAACTGTAGGCTAAGTAGTGCCGCAGAAGCCCTAAAATTGACGGGCGAAAAAAATAAAACAATAAAAAATGGTGGTGGTTTCACATTTTTTCAATAAAAATCTGAAAAAATTGAGAAAACCCATCACCATTTTTTTATTGTTTTATTTTTTTCTCCCGTCATTTTTAGGGCTTCCGCGGCACTACTTAGCCTACAGTTTAAGCCTATGTACGTACGGCTTTCTAGCACTGCTAGTTTTCACACAGGAAGTTTTTTAGAGCCAAGTGGACGGGTACTAGACATGTTACCCTACTCCTTCGTTTGCACTACATAGGCGATCCTAGCAAGGGAGAAATCAGGGCGAATAGTATTTCGCTCAAACGAGGAACCCGTACACGAGGGTGTTCCCGAACAGGATCAACGCGCATGGGAACAGCAAATCGGGAAAGAAGAGAAAGAACAGCGGAACGGAACATCAGTGGGAGTATGAAAGCGAGAAAGTGGGAACGAAGGGAAGGCGTATCGAAGGCCAAGCTACGGCTAAGCTAACCTACAACGTGTCCCTGAGTACACTGCTTCCCTTAGCAGAGGATGGGCGAAGCCAACTAAATTAACCCTCTGGCCCATGCAGTGCCCGTGAGGAGACGTCCAGATTATCTTAGATTAGATAGGCGGCAGTACACGGACCATTTGGCCCATTCCCAGAGAGCTGTCAGAACTGTAACCCAGGACTGTAACACATTAATAGACAACGTTCAATATTTTGACCTCATTAATCGTGATATTCCCACGAGAAATAAGGATTACTCTGTTCGTTAATGGGTTACTCCTGCAAGGACCAAGGACCACTTCAGTTTCTTACGGGAATAGCATTGTTCTGTACGCTGTTTATGAATGGTGCTGGTTCTTATGGAGCTAAATACATTAATTCTGTTAGAGTGAACCCTAAAGTGCAGCAGGTAGGGTCCGCGGGTAGCCACAGCCCGTAATATAGCAGATCCTCTCACGGATAGACATTGCCCTTGAGGTGCGGACACATTGTTAGAGGCTCATATACTGTTGCCTTGACAGCCACACCTTCGTTTCCCTATAACAGCTGTGAATAGTAGAAAAGCTGACTAACCTCCAGCGCTACGCGGACCGGCAGCTGCCGATGGCGGAACAGATCCGGCAGAGCGGCAACATGTTGAGAGGTAACTATAATGATAATATAAATAATTTATTGTCTCGCTTGTAGTGGCTACATTTGATTGGCATTAACTTGCATTTACCTGTGTAAAGTCACAGTGTAGACCACAGTAGGTACTAATAAATTATAACCCCATGAAGCCTATATAAAATGGCGCTTCCGGTAGATAAACACCATTTTTCGAAAAGTCGTTGATGTTCTACTTTGGTCATCATTTGTATACATAAATAGTTTGAATACTATACTAAGGCAAAAAGTCTAATACTAAATAGAAGTCGACAAAATTAAAATTCAACGTTTCGGGATAGATAATCCCATCATCAGAAAAAACTATAATTAATCTTAAAGCCTATGAAAAATAAAAAAATTATTTCTAAATCAGTGAAGGTAGCATGGATGCTATCGGGAGGAGGTCTGAAATGCAAATGAACAGAGCTGCGTGGAGCGGCCGGATGTCAGCTCCTGTACAGTGTACAGTCGGCAGAAGTTAGGCTAAGTATGGACGGTGTGCAGCGGTGGTGCAGCTGAGATCATAATATTGAAGCTAAGTCTACTTCTATGGATGTGGAAGGGACTCTAATGTTGTGAGCTCCATTGGGTTGGAAGAGTCTATGATTGAGAAGTTGTTCCTGCTAATGGGATGGTTGTTTTACTCGGCATGTAGACGAGTACTGGAGCTGACATCCGGCCGCTCCACGCAGGTCTGTTCATTTGTATTTCAGACCTCCTCCCGATAGCATCCATGCTACCTTCACTGATTTAGAAATAATTTTTTTTTATTTTTCATAGGCTATAAGATTAATTATAGTTTTTTCTGATGATGAGATTATCTATCCCGAAGCGTTAAATTTTAATTCTGTCGACTTCTATTTAGTAATAGTTTGAACACTATACAGATTTTATGACCTGCTCTAAAGTTAATAACTTATCAATGCATAAAACCAGAGGTAATACTATTTAACCCTCAACCCACCAAATTGCTAAAATACGCCTTCGTTGGGATTGCAGTGTGGAACTAACCATAAACGGTCACTTGCCTGGTAGAGGGCTACTATACGCTGAAGTCAAACCGTACGAGTTTATGCCTTAAAATGACCCCAGCAGAATTACCCTAGCCAGCCCAAAAACTAAATGGTCTACGGTTTTTAATATCTGGGACTAATAAGATTCTGCCAATGCCATGCAAAGTACTGTACATTGTTACCGTATTTACTCTCATAACACTGAAATATTCAGCCTCACTTCACTGATATATTGCATCTAAAAACAGAGCGCTGGCGTTGTCCAGTAACTCCGTCTGGAGGGTGCTGTAAATTTACCGATTACAAATATATATCACAGAGCAACTAATTTTTTTCTCTTGTTACCTCAAATTTAAAGACTGTTAAAAGGCAATATCTGAGGCTGATTTTAGATCTGTAACTGGAATTTCGCTGGCACGTCAGTTTTTTTTTTATAGATTTTCGTACTTGATAGAAACATTATTACGGGACTCGTCGGAAAATTTTCTTAGTTTGCGTTCTGTAGGAACACCACTGATAAAGTATACGAAACAAGACGCAATCGCTTGAAAATGGGACGTGATAGACAAAGACGGTCTTCAGATTTGGAATCACAAAGTGGAACTGATGACAATACAGCTGAAGGAATTTCGACAACATATAGCTTGCTTCCCGTGAGTTATTGATATTTAAATAATAAGAACTCACTCCGGACAAATAGTTCAACCCAAACTGAGCATTACGCAGCACAGGGAAGCCCGAAACGCTGCCAAGAAGAATCCATCAGAAAGCCATTAACAGCTGACGTGAACGCTCTCCGACCAACACGACCGAAAGCTCATCCCGGCAATGAATTCGATGCGGACACATGCGGAACAGAGCAGGAAACACCGCCCGAACTTACGAGTTCAGTGAACTAATTAAATTAAAGGTACAGTAACCTGTATAGTAACTACACAATTACCCACTGGCAGGTCTGGCCGAAGTCTACAGACCTAAGGTGGACTGGGGCGGCCACACGGGCGACGCAGCCCTGAAGGTCGGCGGACAGAAGCTGACGGTGGCCGCGTGGAGGAAGAAGTTGGTCTACGGGCTGCTGGGTCTGCTGCTGGTCATGGCCGTCGCTAATGCTCTCACTACCCTCTGGCTGCTCAGTCGTATGAGCTTCAACACGGTTAGTGTTTCTAATGCTAAATTCATACAAGATTCCACACTGTCAGTATACTTTACTTTCATGTATTAATGCCTTCATAGCTTGTAATGTTCGACACGGTTCGTGTGTCACGTTCTTGTATAATGTCGTCAGTGCTGTTTATTGATCTGTTGCTTTGAGTTTTCATAGCCCGCGAATTTCATCTCAGTTATTGAATCAGCTACAATATAATCACTCGATCAATTTTGCTTCCTAATCTATTTGTTTATATTTTCATAGCCCGAAACACTCATCACGTTCAGTCAGTGTTTAAACTACCTTTGGCTACCACGTACGCCGGGGTCATTGTTCCCCTATTTATTCATCTAACTCACATTTTGCCTCATTTGTACTTGAAAGTGCACCGTCTTCTCTGTTCGGCAAATCAGATAAAATTCAAGGCGATCAAGTGATTCAAACCGGGCAGGCACGTCAAGTAAAGTATAGAACTCCTCAAAGAGAGCCTTCCAAAGCAGAAGACTCTTGAAAGTGAGACCCCCGTAAGGGAGACTGCATGCAGAGAAAGCTGACGTAAATTGTAGAGATGGCCGACGCCGTACTGAATGACCAGCAAAACATGTAGCAAGACTTATTGGTTGTGCATATAGCGGTAATAAATGCAAATGTTCTACGAATGTAAGAGAAACGAGCGTGCTGTATGTAGTACAGGCCATCTTAAGACAGACTCCTCCCGAAACTGAAACAGCATGACTGTCTACGTTTCAAGAATTTCCAGTGCCCTATATAGGACGGCGTTACTGTATGGCGCCAGTGCTAGCTAAGTCAGTATGGGATCCTTATACACGAGGATAGTATAGGATAGTGGATAGGATAGTATGGGATCCTTATACACGAGGTGCTGATGCATCCCGCCTTATACTCCACTATTCACGATCACGTTAAAATCCTCCACTGTATGACGGATTGCCTTCAGCTCGTGTCTACCCTAAGACTAACACGATGTGGTACGTAACATGCATGGCAAACTGTGCAGTGAAGGGCCAAGCCACTGTACTACGTGCTTAGCTGCAAGCTCACAGTCTTCACGAAACAATTTACTACCCAAGATAGCTCAGCCTTACCCTAATAGATTTTTTTGGCCGCCCAATAAGCTGATTTTCGGTTTTAGTATCCGAGGCAGCCCAAAATTCCGTTAGTAATTTACTTTATATACCAATTCTGACCTTCAAAGAAACAACGAAAGTGGGAGAAAAAATTATGCAAAGATAGGAAAAACAGAACAGTTAAGGTAGAATAGTAAATAGGAATTAAGTAAAGAGACTATGCATTTCTATTACACGGTGGGTTTGTAGCAGTTACTGATACTAATCACATACAACTCTTGAATCTTTATCTTCACTCAATGCATAAATTTCAAAAATGTATTTTGATAACGAC
>LQNS02277216.1:8234104-8246159 GCA_001587735.2 Parhyale hawaiensis | reverse complement strand
GGTAACACAAACGACCCATTGATACTCCGCGCCGGTGGCGGTGACGCCGGTAACACAAACGACCCATTGATAATCCGCGCCGGTGGCGGTGACGCCGGTAACACAAACGACCCATTGATAATCCGCGCCGGTGGCGGTGACGCTGGTAACACAAACGACCCATTGATACTCCGCGCCGGTGGCGGTGACGCCGGTAACACAAACGACCCATTGATACTCCGCGCCGGTGGCGGTGACACCGGTAGCACAAACGACCCATTGATACTCCGCGCCGGTGGCGGTGACACCGGTAACACAAACGACCCATTGATACTCCGCGCCGGTGGCGGTGACACCGGTAACACAAACGACCCATTGATACTCCGCACCGGTGGCGGTGACACCGGTAGCACAAACGACCCATTGATACTCCAGTGGCGGTGACGCAATTAAATAGGACAAACAATCCACGATTTTGATGGTCATGCATTAACCTGTTAACGGACAAGTTAAAGTAAGACTGACTTTTCCTGGCGGACGAGTTTACAGTATTGCCAAAATTTTGTAACAGTCAAAAAGTTCTTTTTTGAACTCGCTTAGGCCTTTTCTTCTTAAAATTTGAATACTATGCTTTTCCCATTTTATTAAGGCAGCTCGGGCGTCGTCAAATTCCTATACAGGGTCTCCAAATCAATGGGCATTTCTGAGATTTCTCTATATGCAGGTAGTTGGCAAGGCTAAGATAGGGGCCAAACAAAATCTCAGAAACGCTCATAGAATTGGCAACGCTGTAGAGGAATTTGACCACGCCTTAACTGCCTTGATAAAATAGAGAGAGTAGAGTCAGATAGTTATTTGGGGTTTGACAAACGTCCATACCCACAATGAGTGTTATCCAAAGCCATTAAGGAACAAAACGGAAGATCGACATAAGCCGATGCAAGCCCTGAACAGGTTAATCTATGATATAATCAGATACCGGCAATGTTAGCCAACAGGTAAAGAGTTAAGATACTGTATCCTGGTTAATTGAATTCATCGCAGCATATCCATACCCATATAACATAAAGACAGCGTGAAGCAGTGCTCCACACCGAAAACAGCCAGAATCAATGACATCTTTAGAGAAGTAAGAATGCCATACGCCTGTCGAACAGGCGGCCAGTACGTCAGGGTACGTCAGACGTAGAGTACTACGACCTCTGACCACAGCAATAGCGACTCTACCGAAGAATTCGCTCATCTGGCCACACTGCGTAACTGGACTCAGCGGCGCTACCTGGACGGGCCAAGCATTTGAAGAAGGTATGCGATGTTCTTTCTGTTTCTTTTACGATAACTTAGCATAACTCTAGTTATAAATGATCGTGAAAGTGGCAGAATTACAGCTACAGCAAAACGATATGGTAGGTAAATGACATTTCCATAGCACTTCAGGAGTTCACTGCAGTGAGAGGTGTGTTGGTAAAAGTCCATAAATTAAAAAAAAAACTTGAAACTTACACTTTACTAGATATTAATTTTTTATCATTTTAGTTGCGGTTTCCACTTCACTGGCCACAATTTAAAGAAAGAGTATCCAAAAACTTTTGTTCATCGGTATTTCATTTCTGTAAGTGGAAAGATTTAAAACTATACTAAGACAAAAATGTAATACTAAGTGGAAATCGACTAAATTTAAATGTTCCCCTGATTCATTAGATAATAAAGAAAAATTTTTTATTAATAGGTTGTAGGTTAACTTTCTTCCTTTTTTCTGATGATGGGATTCCTAATCCTGAAACGTTAAATTTTAAATCTAGTCGACTTCCACTTGGTATTAAATGGAAAGAGCTATAGTGTGGTAATAAATGTATTTGACAGAGAGTAAAATTTTCAGCTCACCCGGCATTGTCTTCGTGTAAATGGCAATAAAGTGTTTTTAATAATGTATCAGGTAGACGATGCATACTACAGAACGTTCATTAATGTTACATGAAAATCTTCTATTAATTTCTCGATACAATATTATAAATGAAAAAGGAACTTACAGAGCAATTTCCAAAGAGCAAATTCTATCAGTCATATATACGTAGTTCTCAAAACAATATAACAAGAAAGCCGATTTCACTCAAGCCTTTCATGATTATATCGATGCTGATATTCAGTGTTTCAATAAACGGTATTGTGCTGTAGGATGATCCTGCAGCTCGATCCAGGCGCGCTCGTATCAATGTAATTCATGTAATAATTCGTTTGATTCGAATCTGTGTTTCAGTCGATGGAAATTTAAGAAACCCTTTGTATAGCTCCAAATTTTTTATATTAAAAAATGTACTGAAAAAATTATTTTATCTGTTTCTTACACTTGTGAATTTTTCGAAAATAATAATGCCACTCTATGCTTTGCAAATCCCTAAATATTCTTGTCTGCAATTTTTGCGGAAGGAAACTATTTCACCTAAATGCCCTGTCAAGAAACATACTACACTTACATACGTCTGTAAACCACTTTGCACTAAGATACTGAGCAGAATTCATGAAAAAAATATTACGAAAGTATTGCTCGTTTTCAGAAATGGCGACCTTCCGGATGAATAAAGGTCTCCTGATTTTGGCACTGGTTCGGCTTTGCTTGACACTGCAAGATCAGAGGTTCATACGAGTGTCCTTGAACCAAGGTACGATATCAAACGCAAAAGGCAACAAGCTCGATAGACATTTGACTCATAACATATTCGCTGCACTGTACTGCGACAACCTTTCTTGGTGTAACATCTACTGCATCGTTGACGGCAACGGCAAATACAAGTTCTTGAAGTTGTTTGCGGTCCCGTACACTGACGACCCCGCGAGACCACCCTACCTCCACTGCTTCAGCAAGAGGCCGATCAGCATGCTGAATCTCGTATCCGGTGCCGTTGTGTCCGAAGCTGCCCTTCAATCCTTTGTATCCTCAGCGGAATGCCCAAAACCTTCTGACTGGCATATACACCATCGACAACGATCAGTGCTTTAGGACGGACGCCGACAACAGGCCTTTTGTAGTGTTCGATCTCAGGACGATGAAGACTGTAACCAACGTGACCCTTGTGTCTGTGGGGGGTGCGAATCCTCCTCTCGACACCTTCACTGATTTGGACATTCGCGTGGGTTCTGCACCGAAAAGTGGAGATTTCTCTTCCAACACCAGGCTGGATTTCTTCGGAGAAACTCCAACGCACAGTACCTACGTGTACAACACCAACGCAGCCAACGCTATCCAAGGTCGTTACGTGTCCATACAACGCACACTGCAAAATGTCGCCATGATGCTGTGCCACGTTGAAATTTACTAATAGAAAAACTTTGCCCAAGGGTAGAGGAAACCAGTGTCGTGCTCTCGGCTTGGCATAAAACTGAATGACATTTGGTATTACTAGATTTGCACTATTATAACAGAGACGGCTTACTGCAATAATGGAAAACTTAGCGGAAAATTGCAATATTGGGTAACTGATAGTGACGTGGCAACAGAAATTCTGGTCATTGCTACTCCCTTCACTATTTTAGTGGATATGTTGTTCTAGGGACACATACCACAATGTCTTAGTGACCAATAAAGGTCTTCTTGGGCAGTGATACATTTATATTTCTTTTTCATTCTTTTTTCAATCCAATTTCCACTCATCACATCACGTTTCTGAATTGATGAGACATTTGTATATTTCATACTTGCAAATAACAAAATAATCGGTCCATTTAATCTTCATAATGACTAAAACAATCATAAAATGCAAGCCCTCATGTTACTATCCGTTGACAAAATAATGGTCTAATGCATCTGTACTAAATATACACAATTATAGCTGAGCAGCAGCGCCTTAGCTCTCAACTGCGCTGTCGCACTCATAGGAGCCGCGGCAAGAACTTATTGGTGTTGAGAAACAGTGCTTTGCGTAACTTTTCTGCATAACACGATATTGGGACATATACAGTTACAGTTACTGGTTATTTTGAACTTTGGACTGGGTCGAAGACTGTAACGAATTGACATAAACATGAGTAGCCTAAATTCCTCGGCAATTTAGGTTAATTGGTGAATTGTCCTTAATAAAAAAAAATAATTTTCACACTGATTAGTTGATGAATTTTTTTAGTTTACTATGTAATACAGTTCAATATGATTGAATTGATTGGTAATTAGAATTTATCTTGCGCAGTGAAATTGCTTGCTGAGCTTAACTTTTTTAGAGAATTTGTGCAATACTGCAAAATAATGCGAACACCTCCAGACCCATTGCAGAATTTGTGCCGCATATAAAGAAAAGAAATATGAATGGATTAATTCTTACTTTACGATACATGTGGCGCACAAATGTTTGTCAAAGGATCAATTAACTCTTACTCGTAAATTTGCACCGCACAATATTATGTTAGGAGTATATAAATTTAAATTTACAATCTGAGCTGCCACACAAAATAAAATGAATTGACGGACTCTCACATAATTTTGGGATGCGTCGCAAAATAATACTAGTGGATGAAGTTTTACTTTAGATTTGTGCTGCAGCGTAAAATAATATGATTGGTTGAAATCTTAATATTGATTTGTGCATCATTGGAAAATAATAAGAGTATGTGAAATTAATGATGGGCTGTGTATAATGCAGCGCAAAATAATGTTGGCTGAAATCTTACTGTAGAATTGTGCTGCATCGTGAAACATAATGAAATCCGTTGTTATAACAGGCTGTACTACACTGCTGATGTCTCACATTAGATGTGTGCTTCACCGTTAAACAAAATAAGCGCATGCAGTGTTACTTTAGAATTGTGCGGCACCGTAATATATGTATATAATGAGTGCACGAAGACCTACTTTATATTTATGCTGCACAGCTTAATAATGTGACGGACTGAAGTCTTACTTTAGATAAAGAGCTGCACCTCAGAATAACAAAAGCGGATAAAGTTATTCTTCAAATTTGGGCTGCACGACAAAATCATATGAGTGGATTAAAACTAATGTTAGACTTGTGGTGCATCGCAAAAAACCATACGCACGCGGGTCAAGTCTTAATGAGCGCTAGTAGTGCACTAAAAGGCACAATTTTTGCCTCTTTAAAAGGGAGGTTTCGTTTAGGGATCAATTTACTGTCATTGTGAGAAAGAAATGCCAACACTTCTAATGCGGTTACTGTCAATCAATATCACATTGTCAGAGATCTCGCCATCGACAGCATTCGTTTGGACTATTTAGTAACAATTCTATAATTCACCGACAGACGTACCTAATGAACTACAGTACGAAAATTCCCAAATTGGACACCTTGATATCCAACGTGACGTAATAGACTATTTGCAGACAAAGTTCCAGATAAAGCTAAACTCGTATTACCTCAACACCTAAACTTGGAAAGTCACATATACTGCTTCATGCTAGACATAAATCCTCTCTAGGGTCCATAGGAGTGCACGGCTGCAGTCGACAACGACTTGTCTGACCCATGGCGTCATTGACGGAAGGCTCCCATGACCACTGCCCCCCCCCCCCCTCCGGACGGTAGAGTCAGTGCCTCCTGTTAGCTATAAATTACAGAACAGATGCCGCCGCATTGCTGAGCACCAATAGTTTTCTTTCTGGCTTGGGAGCAGAACGCCCAGCTTGAAGACAGCGAGCGAGGCAGCACTTCTCACCGCTGAACCACTGGTGCCAGAAAGTGAAGCCTGCAGTACGTAGAATACCAAGTGCATGAACTACTAAAAAATACGACCAGTCTATTACGGGCTTTAGCTCATCAATAATTGATGCTGAATCAACTGGACATAGTTACAACTGAAGAGTACTAACATTATTTTCTTCAGATCAAATAAACTTGTGAATAAAAAAGCGTGTTGGATTCACTCACTTCTGTCGAAATAATTTTACCAGACCATATGTAAGTCGTATGATACTAGAATTAAGCATTATATTTCGCAGGAATAACATTATTTACACGCTCCACTATGTGTAAGATAGGCACGTAAGTTTAACTTATTCGTTTCTTCTATTCTAAGCTTCTGTTTTGCACTTTACACGAGTTACGAGCATCAGGTACAAACCCATTGCGCTTGAGATGGCTAAAAAGATTATTTTTCTCCGACCGATTAACATTCCCTAATCTGACACATCGAGTTTAGTTGGCATGTTGGCACGATTGACTTTTCGGACTTCGATTAATGCCAATCGAGCCCCAAAATTGAAGTTTCGAGTAAATTAAAGTTAGTCGTCTTACACCGTTAAATTGTAGCTACCGATCCGAAGATAACTTCAATAAACCCAAACCTGCAACTCTCTCTTGCATTGTGAAGTTATAATCAGGCGACTGTTCATCTGAACGAACTTTGTGTATGCCATTAGCAAAAATTGGAATTACGCTTGCGATAATTTTGTACAGGTGAGACAAAAACCTTTGGTTTGAACGATGGTCACGGTCAGAATACGGCCAAGTTTGTGGGATTAAAATAGAACACTGCATATGCCGTTATTTCTTTCCCTTCCATTTTTAGTGAATATCTCAGAGCCGCATTCACATCGATATTACGGCTTGAGGATTTAAAATAGCTTGGCAGTATGGAACATAAATTAACTAGCATGCGTGTAAGCCAAGCGTAGAAACAATGAAAGTAATCTCACAATCGTAATACTCCTTGGAATCGATGATGCCTAAATATTCAAACGCGAGCACCTTCGTTGATATCAAGGGCTTAACCAAGTTTACACCGAGACCACACTACGTACCCGCACGCTCAACTTTTGAGCGGACGTTCAGCTAGCACGTCGCTCATGCTATCGCATTTACGCTGGCAACTCCTATAGTGTATCAGGACGACTCGCTGTCTGAACACCCGCTTACTACTTAACCGTGCGATTGTATAGTGTGGCTGGGTTCTTTCCCCCACTGTATTCCTATAGGAGAAAGAGCCTTTGCTGCGAGGCAGTGGACTAAATATATATTAAAAGTTGTGTGTTGAAGATGAAGGTTAAAAATTTGTCCAAGACTCCGGTCAGGACTTAGCAAAAAAACATTAGGAATTGTTGAGCAGCAAAAAAAAAAAGGACCCCGTGTCCAACGAAAGCTATATGTATGTTCTGGCACAGAGATCACGATCGATAATAATATAAAGAAAAATAGCAGTTTAAGCTTTCCTCCTCTCTACAAATGACGTTTCAGCAAGGACAAGCTAGAAACGTGTAGAAACGTGGAACTCACGCACGAGGGTGAAACTACCCTGAACCAACGCGCGTGAGAACAGTAAGGTGCGAAAGGAGAGGAAATTCAGAACACAGCATATTCACTCCGTAGGAGTATAAAAAATGAAGAAATTAAACTGAGCACGAAGAAAAGGCATCCTGAAAGTTAGGCTAAGGTAACCTATGGGTTTCCTTGTTATGGAACCGCGACGTAAAATTTATAACTAACTTATGGTTTAGAGCTCATGGCTCATTCAATGCATCATGATAAATCATTATCCATAAAAAACCCTCACAGGAAGGTAGTGGATTGGGAAAGAAAACTTATTTCCCAAGGAGATGCAACGTGTCTTGCACTTTGGAAAAGTAGCTTCAAAAACATCCCTCGTGACGGGCAGAGACCGGGATGGGGAGTAATTCAATGTAATCAAAGCCTGTTAATGAGATTAAGAAGACGGAAGGAAGGTAGTGGATTGGAAAGAAAACTTCTGCCCCTACGCCAAACGAATACTAAGTTTACTTATTTGAGCGATGTGGGGTACCAAGAACGGGGTTGGAGCGTCTTTGACCACAGTAGTCTTGCTTTGCTTCTTTGATTTCAGAGGCAATGAGGAATTATATTTTCTGCGCAGCGAACGGTAAGTCCATCAGTGCGAAGAGACAACGGCTGACCATCATTGCACAGAAATCGAGAAGCGTAAGGTTAATCGCAAAAAAAACAGCAAGTAATACGGGGCACCTCGAGCTTCTGCAGCACCGGATCTGGCCCACGTCCAACCAAGGTGCCCGACCATGTAGAGAGCCCTCACCCAGGGCAGTACGCAAAGCTGCAGCTGTAGGTGGCGGTACTGGTGCTTGATTGAGTGTGTTGTTGTTAATACTTCGGATATAGCTAGTAGCAGGCAGTGTACTCTGCTAGTGATAACGGGCTTGATTCGTGCACTATAGAATGTGGATATTTCTAATTTGGTTAGCCCTGACTTATGAGGACGTCTCTTGTAAGCGTTGGCTTCACCCACTGCATGGCAACTAGATATTTCTAATCCTGTTAGCTATGACTTATCCAAGCGTAAATCCTGTTGATTTCACTATTTTGGATTTGCTCCGTACGATTGTATCTTCGGTCGTCTCAAGCATAATCGATTGGTTTTCCGATTCGCAAATAATGCCTGTTACTCAATCAAGAATGATGAATCCTGTGCCAAGATATGAAATTGGGACCAAGTTAAAGCTAATCAGATTAGATCAGTGGGTCTCAACCTTTTATATGCCAGGCACCCCTATAAAACCTTGTAAATTCACTTATTTTCACACCCTTATGAAAATAACTCGTATGGTGATATTGAGTGATATTGATATGCATACTAAATTCGTGCTAAAAATTGGAACCCTTTCTGAAATGACATCTGCAAATTATCCAAAATTCATATCTCCCCCCCCCCCCTCCAAGAAACTGCTAGTCCGCATCCCCCCTCTTCTTCGGCCCCAGGGGGTACGATCGCCTCGGATTGGGAATCCCAGATTAGATCGTTTCGATTAGCTTGGGCGAGGGTATCACATACACGTCCTTAGCAGAATTTATTCAAACTTTGCGCTGCCCAAGGCTACGACGATTGCCACGGTAACAGCGGTAGAAAACAAGGGACATGTAGCACGTCCAGCAACAGGAGGTATCCCCGCATGTAAGATCACTGAGTATGAGAGCAGCCAAAAAGTCAGGAAAGAATGAGGCAAGACAGCCATTGGCAGGATGGATGCAGAAACTAACATTTTACTTGCCAATAAGATTACAGTTTATTTTACAGCAACATGCTAATTAACACATCGGGATGTTCGTATATATATATATATATATATTTAGGAGTTAAATCTATACTCCTGCGTTTGCACTACATAGGCGATCCTAGCGAGGGAGAAATAAGGGCGAATAGTATTTCGCTAAAATGAGGAACCCGTACACGAGGGTGTTCCCGAACAGGATCAACGCGCATGGGAACAGCAAATCGGGAAAGAAGAGAAAGAAGCGGAACGGAACATCAGTGGGAGTATGAAAGCGAGAAAGTGGGAACGAAGGGAAGACGTACCGAAGGCCAAGCTACGGCAAAGCTAACCTACAACGTGTTCCTGAGTACACTGCTTCCCTTAGCAGAGGATAGGCGAAGCCAACTAAATTAACCCTCTGGCCCATGCAGTGCCCGTGAGGAGACGTCCAGGTTATCTTAGATTAGATAAGAGGCAGTACACGGACCATTTGGCCCATTCCCAGGGAGCTGTCAGAACTGTAACCCAGGACTGTAACACATTAATAGACAACGATCAATATTTTGACCTCATTAATCGTGATATTCCCACGAGAAATAAGGATTACTCTGTCGGTTAATGGGTTACTCCTGCAAGGACCAAGGACCACTTCAGTTTCTTACGGGAATAGCATTGTTCTGTACGCTGTTGATGAATGGTGCTGGTTCTTATGGAGCTAAATACATTAATTCTGTTAGAGTGAACCCTAAAGTCCCTATGGTAATAGCAGGTAGGGTCCGCGGGTAGTCACAGCCCGCAATATAGCAGATCCTCTCACGAACAGACATTGCCCGCGAGGTGCGGACGCATTGTTAGAGGCTCATACTGTTGCCTCGACAGCCACACTTTCATTTCCCTATAACAGTTGTGAATATTAGAAAAGCTGACTAAGCTCCAGCGCTACGCGGACCGGCAGCTGCCGATGGCGGAACAGATTCGGCAGAGCGGCAACATGTTGAGAGGTAACTATAATGATAATATAAATAATTTATTGTCTCGCTTGTAGTGGCTACATTTGATTGGCATTAACTTGCATTTACCTGAGTAAAGTCATAGTGTAGACCACAGTAGGTACTAATAAATTATAACCCCATGAAGCCAACATAAAATGACGTTTCCGGTAGATAAACACCATTTTTCGAAAAGCCGTTGATGTTCTACTTTGGCCATCATTTGTATACATAAATACTTTGAATACTATACGAAGGCAAAAAGTCTAATACTAAATAGAAGTCAACAAAATTAAAATTTAACGTTTCGGGATAGAGAATCCCATCACCAGAAAAAACTATAATTAATCTTATAGCCTATGAAAAATAAAAAAAAAATTATTTCTAAATCAGTGAAGGTAGCATGAATGCTATCGGGAGGAGGTCAGAAATGCAAATGAACAGAGCTACGTGGAGCGGCTGGACGTCAGCTCCTGTACAGTCGGCAGAAGTTAGGCTAAGTATGGACGGTGTGCAGCGATGGTGCAGCTGAGGTCATAATATTAAGGCTAGGTCTACTTCTATGGATGTGGAGGGACTCTAATGGTGTGAGCTCGATTGGGTTGGAAGAGTCTATGATTGAGAAGTTGTTCCTGCTAATGAGATGGTTGTTTTACTTGGCATGTAGACGAGTACTGGAGCTGACATCCAGCCACTCTACGTAGCTCTGTTCATATGCATTTCAGACCTCCTTCCGATAGCATCCATGCTCCCCTCGCTGATTTAGAAATATTTTTTTTTTACTTTTCATAGGCTACAAGATTGATTATAGTTCCTTCTGATGATGACATTATCTATCCCGAAGCGTTAAATTTTAATTTTGTCGACTTCTATTTAGTATTAGTTTGAATACTATACTGATTTTATGACCTGCTCTAATGTTAATAACCCATCAATGCATAAAACCAGAGGTAATACTATTTGACCCTCAATCCACCAAATGGCTAAAATACGCTTTCGTTGGAATTGCAGTGTGGAAGTAACCATAAACTGTCACTTGCCTGGTAGAGGGCTACTACGCTGAAGTCAAACCGTACGAGTTTATGCCTTAAAATGAGCAGAATTACCCTAGCCAGCCCAAAAACATAATGGTCTACGATTTTAATATCTGGGACCGAAAAGATTCCATCAATGCCATGCATAGTACATTGTTAACGTATGTACTCGCATAACAATGTAACATTCATCCTCACTTCACTGACATATTGCATCTAAAAATAGAGCAGTGGCGCTGTACAGCAACTCCGTCTGGAGGATGCTGTAAATTTTCTGATTACATATATATATATCACAGAGCAACAAAATTTTTTTTGTCACCTCAAATTTAAAGACTGCTTCAAAGTCAGTATCTGGCGCTGATTTTAGATCTGTAACTGGAATTTCGCTGGTACGTCAGGTTTTTTTTTTTTTTTTAGTTATTCACGCTTGACAGAAACAACATTACGGGACTCGTCGGAAAATTTTCTCAGTGGGCGTTCTGTAGGAACAGCACTGATAAAGTATAAGAAACCAGACGTGATATCAGTGGGCGTTCTGTAGGAACAGCACTGATAAAGTATAAGAAACCAGACGTGATATCAGTGGGCGTTCTGTAGGAACAGCACTGATAAAGTATAAGAAACCAGACGTGATTGCTTGAAAATGGGACGTGATAGACAAAAACGGTCTTCAGATTTGGAATCACAAGGTGGAACTGACGAAAATACAGGCGAAATAATTTCGATAACAAATAGCTTGCTTCCCAGTGAGATATTGATATTTAAATAATAATAATAACTCACTCACTCCGGACAAATAGTTCAACCCAAATTGAGCATTACGCAGCAATGGGAAGCCCGAAACGCTGCCAAGAAAAATCCATCAGAAAGCCGTTAACAGCTGACGTGAACGCTCTCCGACCAACACGACCGAAAGCTCATCCTGGCAATGAATTCGATGCTGACATATGCGGACCAGAGCAGGAAACACCACCCGAACTTACGAGTTCATTGAACTAATTAAATTAAAGGTACAGTAACCTGTATAGTAACTACACAATTACCCACTGGCAGGTCTGGCCGAAGTCTACAGACCTAAGGTGGACTGGGGCGGC
>LQNS02277216.1:8210879-8225875 GCA_001587735.2 Parhyale hawaiensis | reverse complement strand
CGAAAAATTTACAAGAATAAATATGTTCTTTAAATTCATTTTTACGTATGCTGTGCAAGTTTCAAAACGATCTGACCATGAATAAAGAAAATAAATTGGCTCACCTAAAGTAAAAAATTGCCCAGTATTTTTTTGCATCGGCTACTACAGATGCAGTCAGTGTCTTGGGTAATTTACATGATGCATAGCTTTTGCATAGGGAAAAATAGAGAGTGGCATCTGATGATGCCGTCAAGAAGCAAAGGGTTAACCAAGACGTACCTCCCCAGATCGTAAAGACGCAGTGGCATTCGCTGAAGTGTTTACTGTGAAGGACGAAGCAGGTGTCGAGGTGTTCCGTAGTGACGTCAGCGGCAGCAGCACGGCAGCGGAACGGTTGAAAATTACAGGTATTCCAGAGATAATTGCCCC
The DNA here is from genome assembly GCA_001587735.2 of Parhyale hawaiensis. Classification (NCBI taxonomy): domain Eukaryota; kingdom Metazoa; phylum Arthropoda; class Malacostraca; order Amphipoda; family Hyalidae; genus Parhyale; species Parhyale hawaiensis. The sequence goes on along the minus strand of LQNS02277216.1, from coordinate 8,225,464 downwards.
GTCCCTGTTCTCAGGACTTGTTAAGTATGTTTTTGAAAGGTAAACATTCGTTTTATGCTTCCCCTGAATTTGATGGTTTGATATCCGATGTTGAATAAAAAATGGTAAGAAAAGAGAGCAACATTCATTATTTTGGAAATATAACATATCGTGGCAAAAAAACTAGAACTAGAAACCCACACACTATACTGTAACCAGGTGCTCTCACACGACTTTCGTCAGCGGCGCCAGCATAAAGCCAACTTATTCAATCCGACTACGCTGCAATGACTGTGACTACGACATCGGTCGATTTCATACGTCATTTTTCATGTCAACGAGTTCGCTCATCCACTCGTCCGAATATGTTACTGTGCCCTAGAAATAGCAGAAAGGTGCTCTGTTTTCTCAGTTTTACTTCGTTCCAAATTTGAAGAGATATCCATTACTTTCCTAGTGACCCTGGTAAAGAATAGTGATTCGATAGCTGACATTTTAATAATTGCTAAAAGTTTAAAAATGTCAGTCTTTACGAATTTAAAAGAGAGGCTTACAATTAAGTAGGATGGTCGAAATTTCACCACTGGGACTTGCTGAAACTTAAAACGTGCTGGAGCAGCTGAGATTTTGAGCGATTTTGTTTTGGCAGTTTAATAATGAGCCAGCTGAAGCCGTACCCACGGCAACGTAATCGGATTAGTTGAGTCTGCGCTGTGCTGCGCTGGCATAAGTGGAATCTTCTTCGTAACTTGAGGGGTAAACGCAAATCCACCGCCCCTAACCAGCCTATCACTTTCGATGGCACTCATGGTGTCATCTGCCCGTGAAGTAGCCACCGGCTGCTGCAAACAATTTATGGGCATGCGTCCGCTTGGGCCGAGAGCTTAAAAAATAATTCGGGCTCTAAAGAGAAGAATTCGTAAGCCGCCTCTGGGCCATGACCTGGAGTTCTTTGCTCCTTAGCAAGTAGGTGCCTCCATTCGGACCCCAAGTAACTCCTCGGCCGTGGGCCCCGATGGACTGACACCCCTACGCATCAAACATGTTCGCCCCCACGGTCTCCTGTTCCTGACCACTCTCTTTAATTTCTCCTTGGCGCATGCTAACATGCCGAGCGTTTGGAAGGCAGTCAACATTATCTCCATCCCTAAACCTGGCAAACCATTCTCCGACGTCAATCCTACCGTCCGATATTCATGCTTTGTCCGGCGGTGAAGATCCTGATGCGCTTGCTCCTTCCGCTTCTTGTTGAGTTCTTGGAAGTGTCAGACTCCCAACACGGGTTCCGCTCTATGCGGTCGACCACCTCGATCAGCCCTTCTTCCCTTAGCCCAACACATTCTACAAGGGTTCAACTAATATATAGTCCCCACCCCGTCGATAACTTTAGCAGTGGATTTCTACAAGGCCTTTGATACGGTCTCCCAGCACCACTTGCTAACCAAGATCACGCGCTCTGACCCACCTAATAACCTCATTAGGTGGATCTCTGCTTACCTATGGGGGCGCCGCGGCTCCTGCCGATGGGCGGGTAAAACGTCGCCTTTTCGTCCCATGCACGCAGGAGTCCTCCAGGGTTCGGGGATCTAGTCGCTCCTCTTTATCTACTATGGCAACGACTTTTCCCATGTTGGTGACGTCACCTCTTCTTACGTAGACGACTTTACCGTCCTATCCTCGGCTACTCGCGTTCCGGAGGCAGCGACGAGCCTACCACGCCATGCCTAGACAATCGAAGACTGGGCCGGAGAGAGAGCCTTGGCCGTCTCCCCCTCCAAGATCCATTCCACATTGTTTACGTCAGACTATCATCAATCCAGGACGGACCCAGTACTCAAGATGGGTGCGTTGGACCTCACACTGCAGCGTAACCCAAAAATCTTGGGCGTGGTGTTCGACCCACACCTTACTTTTGCTGTTCACGCGAATTATGTTCGCGACAGATGCTGCTCCCGCCTGCGGATTCTCGCCTCGCTGGCCGGCGCAAGGTTGGGACAACAGAAAGAGACTTTACTACTGACCTATCGAGCCCTCATCAGAAGCGTCATGCCTTATCCTTATGTCTCAAGAACCGCTTGAGTCAGTTGCAGGCGGTACAGAATGCAGTTCTGCCCATAGAGACAGGGTCCCACCGCATGGCTTCGGCGCATCACGCCCACCAGGAGACCTCAACCCTATAAGTTGGTGACAGTCTGGGGTTCTGTCAAAACAATATATCCTCAACGCATTGCGGGTACAACATCCTGCCCACTGCACTTTCACGGCCACCAGCGGCCTTAGCCGTATTCGACACACTCTCCAATAATAGTTTGAAACAGACATCGCTCCTCTTCTTACAGATGGGATTCTCTCTCTCGAGCAGTACCACACTGCCCTGAGTGCATTACACACCTCTGTTGTTGCAACTGCAGCAGCTGCATATCCCCCTAGCAGGGTTCTGGGCTATCAATGCCCTCCTCTCTGTGCGGAGGAGTCTCTGCTCCCCAGATCTTTCCGAACTACCCTCTCCCAGCTACTCTCTGACCACTGCTCGTTCTTAGCGGATTATAAGTTCCGAGAAGAACGAATCGATGATCCCTCCTGTCAACTCTGCGGACTGGACGAACAATCTGTTCGTCACCTCTTCTCGTGTTCTAGTCACCCCACTGACCTTTCAGTGAGCAGTCTGTGGCTGGACCTGCTTGGGGCTACGTGTTTCCTCACTTCTTTTCCTCTCTTCGACTTTCTCTCTCCCCCCCCTCTGCTTAGGCCTCCTCCGGAGCCTCCTCCCCAATTGGCAATAGTGGACCCTAACAATGCAACCAACAACAACAACAAAGTCGCACGGGGGCAACCGGCTACGACGGCTTAGCGGAGCCATCGCCAAACCAACAGGCTGTTTGTATCTCGATCCAAAGTCTTGAAGCAAGAACGAGCTACTTGAATTATGTAATCTGTTGCAACTATGGGTGAATCGAAGGCTCCTCATCCCTGCAATTCTTCCTATCCCTACTCCGAGCAGTGAGAAGCAATATACATTGCAGTTTTGCAAAAAATAATGTATCTTAAATACAGGCACAATAATTTTACATTTCACCCAGCATCCTAAAATGAATACCGAATAATATTGCATTTCACTCAGTACCCTAAATTCAATAGTATAATTTAACATTCCCTCGTGTCATATAACCAGTGATAATAATTTCACATTCCCAGTACTCTAAAATCCATATAGAATAATTTCACATTTAACCCAGTACATATAGTGTACTCGGCTGTCAAAAATTACAACAAAGAATTTGTGAAGACCCTTTTATGTCTATTTCTTTTGATACTAAATTCCTAACCGCACAGCTGCCCACTTCCGCAAAAAAGCGAAATTCTTCCTTACGTGCAGTGACACACACACAAAAAAAGTTTCAGCTCGCAATCAAGCATCACTCACGTAAATTGCGGGTCGATAACACAAGCACGTCATGCTTTCATACCAATCGATTTGCTTCACTAAAGCAGAAAGCTCTTTCATAAAATTAAGAAATCGTATTGGAAAAGTGATGGCTGAAACGAAATCTTCGAGTTCTTCGCCAGTCGACTGTATGCTGAACAATATTTTATCCTCCAGCTGTACTGCTGCATCACCTCAGAGCAGCGGATGTTTGGATGATTGAAGGGTACATATTAAGATAGATAAGAGTGTTGAGAGAAACAGTAGATATCTTCATATCTCGGATTTAAGCCCTGGCTGAGCAGCAAGTACGTTCAGCTTTCAAGTTCCCAAAATATTGCCATCATCTGCAACTTGGTTTATTTTTCACCTATCGGATTTAAATAACGAAGCATGACAGGGTGGCCACAGTAATCAACCTGGCCTCTCTGCTTTCTTCAAGTTTGGCAAAATTGGACCGATTAACAAATAAACATACGAATGAATACTCATTGGTATTTTCTATATTGTAGAATGTAGATTAGCTGAATGCAAGAGAGTTTATGTCTATTACAGACAATGAAGGCGCTCTGCTGGAGTCATCGACGCAGTCCCCTCTGCTTCTCGGGTTACCTGTTACTCAGCTCAGGTGAGATGATTCCATTAGAAAAAAAGTAAAATCCAAGGTGTGCTTTCCCTGCAAGAGTTTTGTATACACATACTGCTAATATCCATGCACTAATATGCCATGCCATTGGAAAATTCCAGCTGTCAAAGACGCGCTCCGAGCAGTAGTCGTGCTGTACACGGTTGGGTGAGCTGGGTTTTAAAAACCAGCTCAGCTTACGTTTCGCAACGACTTTGCAAATGCATGTTGGAAAGAAGTTAAATTCTGGTAATGCGGTAGAGCTTCAGTATATTCAGAGTTTCTATCATTTCATTCTTAGTAGACTCTGCTCTTACACAGCAGTCACTTTATTGTCAGCTGCCTTCTTTTTCTTCAGGTATTTAAGCTGACTTTGTCTTCTTATTCTTCAGTGTAATATTATGTGGACAGACTCTGTGTTTCTACAGCCAATAATCATTTTCCTACTTAGTGTAGAGAGCGAGACTCGCGGGGTCCACCTCAAGGCAGCCAAGGACCTCAGCCTGGAGTCACGTGATGGCGACGTGTCAGTAACATGTCTGGACAGCCTCGAGCTCTCCACGGACAGTGTGAGTACCAGGACACAGCTTTGTCGAAGTAGGTGCAAGTGAGTTTAGCTCCGACCGTATAATCCTCTTGGTGTGTGAGAGCCCAAGTATAACATACAACGAGATCTCTCATTGGCAAAATACTGCAAAATAGAAAAAAATCATTGCAAATCAGTTCCTACCAACATCTCTAAAGAAAATCGACTTGTATTGATGAGAGTAGGTACATTCTCAAAACATGTATAACACGCATTAATTTTAACAAAATATTCCGCTTCTAGGGGGAAATCAGGTTCTTGACACCGAGCGTGCACTTCCCGGACCTGCCTCTGGCTGGAGAGGATCACCCACCTGAGGTGCCGTCCACGGTTCCTTCACCCGACGCGGGGTCAATGTCAGCACCTACAACACCTCAACCAGGTGACTGTGTGCTTGAGCTGGGGATCGTTTGACTAACTTGTCGACGTCGCTGTAACCCACTGGTTCCCAACTGGCAGGCCATGATGGTTTTTGGGTTGTCCACAAGATTTCCGCTGTGTTATTCAACAAACTGAAAATGACTACACAGTTTTGACTTCTCTAGCTGGGTCTTTTATCATAAGCAATGGTCAATCGTTTATAATATAATTTCTATTTTAAAAATGTACTGGCAATCCTTAAGCAAAACAGCAAAAATGTTTGTTGTATAGATTTCTTTATCTCGGTCAAAACCGCAGTGGTCCACGGCATTTTTGTTCGGTTGATGATCCGTGGCATGGGGCGAGTTGGGAACTGTTGCTTTACAAGATGGACGACTCCCTCAATGTTTATTCCTCGTTAAATGTATTAGTTTGAAAGCGCCGTGAATAATTATTTTGCTTTACTCAGACGTTCAGGACAGTATACATTAACGAAACATCATGTTGCTCCATATTCAGCTATTTTCTTTATTTTATCATAAACTCCAACATATTTAACTCGATATTCAAAAAAAGCAATAGTTTTTACTTCTAGTTTTTGAGGATCTGAAAAAAATAATTTCCGACTGACACCTTAGGAGGCTACTCATTCGCTTTCATCTTTCGTTGGGAGCGACTGGCAATATCAGACGATCTCAGAAATATGTACTGTTGGCAATTCTGTGTTGTTTCAAGCGGTCATATGCAGTGCATGCCATTTTCATCGAATATGAAACGTCAATCGCAGTTCGATTACGTTTAAAATGACTGAAAACTCAATCCCGCAGAGCAACGCTATTTTTTTTTTTTCCGCCGCAAGCGCACTCTGTTATGGATTAGCTCCTGAAACTCGCTGCAAAACAGCGAATCCAACCCACAGTGTTGAATTCCGGAAAATCAGATTAGATTTTAGATCATCTTACCGCTATGGCCCAGTCGAGTACGCCAATGGTGAATTTAACTTCATTCTGTTTTTATGCCACAGAGACGCAGATTCCCAGGCCTCCGATTTTACAACGTTCTGCCACACCTGGCACTGGCGGCCTCTACAGCACGGACGTGTACCAGGTTAAATATTCCTACTAGTTACCCCACTAGTCTATACGATTCTAGTAGTTCCTTCCTTCGTTGGTCCATCCTTCCTTAGTTAGTAGGGAAAAATTAGAGCATCCTTGATACGGTCTCGGGAGGGAACAAGAGAAGTCAAGGGTAAATTTAAGCTTCTACTGCTCGCGGGTCATCGGTAAAAAATTTAGGACATGTTTGATTGAGCGCCAAAAATGAGCAGTCGAGGTCTGAATTGTTCAAAACTTCACGCAGGTGCACTGGCTTCGACTGGGTGAATTGAGTTTCAAGCGCTGACCCTCAACAGTTTACTCTTGAAACTTGCAGAAACTCAATCGTGCTCAGTAATATGGAGTTTTCAACCGACTCAACGTAATCGCGTTGCTTCTAATGCCGGGACCACACTAGTCATTTACACAGCTTGATGCAAGGATGCGCGGCTCAGACGTCATTTAAGTCAGCTTCTCGCGATCCAAAGTGGCAAAGCCAACCCTCCTGTCTGAAGTTGCGGACAAGCCAAACCTCAAAGTCTTCAAATCGCTAGCCGATCGCACGAGCCCTTAGAATCGCTACTGTTACAGAAGTCGAGATGAAGTACGTGCTTCGTGGCAAGCCCTCTTATACATTAGAAGTTTCAACGGATACTGCTTACGTTTAATTATCCGTTTTAACGTTCCAGGGCCGTTAGGAACTGTAATAGAGCTGAGGAAAGAGAAAATATAGCTAGGGATAAAAAAAAAGCTGAAGTGAAAAGTACAACTGCCGTTGTCCAAGTAATTTATTTAAGCTCATATTCACAATACATATAAGGTAGTCCAACTGTTATTGCTATAGAGGTACACGGCGAATTGTACTACAGGTGTAACCTACTGGATCATGTTCCATCAACATCATCTACTCAAACTTCTATCAATTTGGGTGGAACTTTATCCTAGAGCGTTGGTTTCGTTGTTTCAGTTCTAGATTCTGGCGTTAGTCGTTTACCAAATACTGTACTAATTAGACTGCCTGAATCTCAATCCTCCCGTTTGGGATTGAGAGTCAATCTCAAGAAGGTGCATATGCCATCTCTCCTGACTGACGTTTTGGCTGAATTCAAGCTAATAAGATTGGTTTTCATCAAAGGATCTTATCCATTTGTTAGTGTGATTTGTTTGTGACGTCAGATAATGATCAAAGGTGGACCCTTGCGGTTTGATCACAAGAATAAAAGGGTCGGAGGATTGCAGCCTCCAGCCTTTTTTTCTCTTGCGGCCGGGTCGCAAATGGTCGCACGAACCCAGCTCTAAAATTGTTACCCGCCCTCTTTCAGGTGTGCGTCTGCCCCAATGGCCGCGTCTTCTTGGCGGCCGCAGAAAGCGTTTGCGCCCCCGATCAGGACACTTGCCGATAAGTTTATACCCTACAAAACTCTTGTACAAAACAATAATTTTTTCAGAATAAACATATTAAATAAGGTCCCAAGTACATCTTCTCTTTTTTCTACAGCGTTATTTTTCCCGTTTATGCGGAGTGGTACACCGCTCTATCTCGTTGAAGGTAAATAACACAGTAAACAGATGTGTACAGTACTGCGGTAAATAATGACAGTTCAATACTGAAAAGTATGGGTGAAGGCGAGGCGCAGTTCTAATGGCAGTAATTTTTTTTTCAGCAGTCCTCGAAATACAAACTTTCATTTGAGGTACTATGGCCGCAGTGCTGACCCATTTCATGTTGGCTTTGGAATCAGCGGCTCTGTCGTCCTTGCAGTTATTGCAACAATGATGTCTACATCACACGCGCATACTTATAATACTGATTACGTGATATATACTGTATAATAAATAGAATACAGTAGATCATACTTATTTAAAATAAATTATAATAAAACATAGATTACATTACTACAATAATGACATTATATAGACTTCTAGCGGACCGCAATACTGTAAGTTCTGTCACAGACTTTGTTTTTTAGTGATTTTGAGTCCTGTTCAGCTAAGTAAAAGGGGCGTAGGTGATGGCTGAAAATATTTGGCGTAAAGACGGCGGAGGGCGAGGCTGCCAAAAAAAGAGACTGAAGCTCGGGGGAAAGTAAGAAATAGGAAATTACTGCCGTACAGTTACGCCCAGCTCTGGCCTTGTTCCTCGGATGAATCCGGGGTACTATGACGAGAAAATTATCCTATAACATTCNTGAAATACGGAAAGAACTGCTGACTTAAAGTCGTTCTTCGAGCTTTATGCTTGAGTTTTTGACCGTTGTTTCGCAAGCGATCATTGAGGTCTCTTTCAAAGAGCCCCGTTGTAGGTACATCTTTGAAACCGTTCAAATACTTGAATAAGATAATAAGATTGGTTTTCATCAGAGAATCTTATCCATTTGTTAGTGTGATTTGTTTGTGATATAATCAAAGGTGGACTCTTGCGGCCACTTGCGGTTTGATCACAAGAATAAAAGGGTCGGAGGATTGCAACCTCCAGCCTTTTCTTCTCTTGCAGCCGGGTCGCAAATGGTCGCACGTGCCCAGCTCTAAAATTGTTACCCTCCCCTTTCAGGTGTGCGTCTGCCCCAATGGCCGCGTCTTCTTGGCGGCCGCAGAGAGCGTTTGCGCCCCCGATCAGGACACTTGCCGTTAATGCAGTAGTAGTAGTAGTAAAGATTTTACTAGCGCTTCAGTGGCACAATGCCTATATCGCGCCGAATTATTCCCGTGGTTATCCACAGGCTCGTGCGCCGCCAGGGCGCGAAGTACGTCTCATTCTACATTAATAGGAAGCATTAAGGAGCGACTAATATTAATTTTACATAAAGTATATGTATTTGATGAACAAGGGGATAATGTCTTAGTTGGTGGTGGTATCTATCGTGATGGGTTCATCACAGTTTATTGTGGAGGTCATATCTAATAAGGAAGGTCTTAAGAGCATCTCTGTTAAATTGCCGTTAAGTTTATACCCTACAAAACTCTTGTACAAAACTATAATTTTTTCAGAATAAACATATTAAATATGGTCGCACGTACATCTTCTCTTTTTGCTACAGCGTTATTTTTCCCGTTTATACGGAGTGGTACACCGCTCTATCTCGTTGAAGGTAAATAACACGGTAAACAGATGTGTACAGTACTGCGGCAAATAATGACGGTTGAATACTGAAAAGTATAGGTGAAGGCCAGGCGCAGTCCTGATGGCAGTATTTTTTTTAGCAGTCCTCGAAATGCAAACTTTCATTTGAGGTACTATGCATGGCCGCAGTGCTGACCCATTTGATGTTGGCTTTGGAATCAGCGGCTCTGTCGTCCTTGCAGTTATTGCAACAATGATATCTACATCACACGCGCATACTTATAATACTGATTACGGGATACATACTGCATAATAAATAGAATATAGTAGATCATACTTATATAAAATAAATTATAATGAAACATTGATTACATTACCAGCCTACAATAATGACATTATATAGATTTCTACCGGACCGCAATACTGCAAGTTCTGTAACAGATTTTATTTTTTAGTGATTTTGAGTCCTGTTCAGCTAAGTAAAAGGGGCGTAGGTGATGGCTGAAAATATTTGGCGTAAAGACGGTGGAGGCGAGGCTGCCAAAAAAAGAGACTGAAGCTCGGGGGAAAGTAAGAAATAGGAAATTACTGCCGTACAGTTACGCCCAGCTCTGGCCTTGTTCCTCGGATGAATCCGGGGTACTATGACGAGAAAATTATCCTATAACATTCTGCGGTTTTATGGTATTCTATTTCGCCATTACAAACAAAAGGTTAGATGGAGGCGCTGCAGTTATACAATCGTATAATAGCAATCATGATAATGAAATATATTACGAGATACGTTGCAAAAATTTGTTACAAGAATTTGAATGGTCCGTTATTTAATAAGTTGGTGATATCAAAGTACAAATACGCAACGGGTAAGACACACAGAAATTAGCAGAACTGGCAGTGATGCGCTATGATCGACCTCATCGGGGTCGAGCCAATCTGCTCCGTCAGAACCTCTACAAGCTGCCAATTTTTCTTCTTGCAAAGCTGCTGTATGAATGACATTTGAAATAACTTCTTTTGCCCACATTAACGTTTCATTGCATTTGTTAGTAATAACTTATTTACAGAGCTGAGAATTATAAAGAAGCAGTTCATAAATAGTGCAGTTTAAAAATTCATGGTAACGCCATCCTGAGGCTATCTACCCAATCGTAGAACGAATGGGTAGCAGATACTATCGTCTTACTTTTACTTTTCGCTTCTATTCTCGTTCCTTAGAAGGTGTATGCAACCAAAAATTATTATGAGTTAAAATCACTCCTCATATATGGTACAGATGCTATCACCTGAGTATAAGAAGTGCACTGTGAACGCTACTTTACAGTCCTTGCGCTAACGGTGAACATTATTAGTAATTTTTGTCGGTATGTCATCAAATTAATACTACTATATAATCGATCGCATACCGTTTACATAAGTGCAGCAAGCAACCATCTGATATTACTGTATACTAGAGGCACCTTATACGCAAGTTACTGCTACTAACACAGCCGTTGATTGCATAATAAACTGAAGCTATTCTCTCCAACCACTGCTCAAATGTCAAAAATATTTGCCCTGGCGCTTGACCCCATGAACGTCGCAGCATGAGGTTGAATGCTATTTTTTTTTAAATGACGGTAATTATTGTCTATCTGTATTACTCGTTTTAGTATACATATCTTCAATGATTTAATGTTCGTTATTCAGTGAGCAAAGTTCCTACATTGAACAAACTCGGAAGAGGGATTTAGGAGAAGCTATGATATTAAAAAAAAATCAAAATACGGTTATTCAATACGACACAAGACCCTTCTTCATCAAATGAAAATAGTCTATTTAATTTTAATTCTAGCCCTTAATGTTAGAGCGAATAACATAGATGACAGGTAGGCATAAGAATTTTTTCACAGTTTAAGCCGTTAACGCCCATAAATTTTTTTCTTTTGAATTTTTACCGAAAATGGATATTTTATATAACAGTTATTGATACTGAATTGAAAAAAGAGTTTTCATTTCGTTAATTTTAAGAAAAAAATGCCCTTTCAATTTGGTCCTATTTGAAGGACCATGGGCACATGGACGACTATTGTCGTACTCAAAGGAAACGATAATGAGTAACTCATTTTTTATTTATTAATAGCGGGTTGCTGCTTCATCTCGACTCAACAGCTGTTTGTCTTTACTAGATTGCTTTGCTCCGAAAATTGGGGCCCACGAAATCGGCTGATTCAGGGAACGGGAAGCCCATGCACAGGTCTATTTCTACACAGGATCCCTGTGCATCGGCACAGGAAGATATGAATGAAGGAAGGAATGACTCACAGTAGTTGGTGTACAGTCGTTGCAGGAAAGCTTACGGAAGAAGTGAGGACAGGAGTATATGATGAAATAAGTACCGCAGATTGCACAAAAGACAGATGTCCCTAACAAAACGTGTAAAAACCTCTTCCTAAAACACAAAGAATGCCTGCCTAACACAAACAGGAACTAATAACACATGTGTCCCGAACTAACAATAATCAAGCTAACAGTACCAGATATTACATGCATATGTGTCAGGAAACTAAGAAGATTTATTGCATGCTTGATTTTCTAATAAATAGATTCATTTCTTTAAACAATTTTCTTTCCTATACAAATGAAATATGTAAAATTTGATTTCGTCATAGTTTATTTTTGTTAACACACCCAGCCTTAGCCGACTGTTTTCTGTACGCGACCATTCATGCTCTCAATAGAAAAATCTAAAATTTCTTCTCTCGATTCTCTTTTCTCTGGCCAACTGTATTTTACAAACGGTACTTCAAACTCCCAAGAAACCTATTCTGCTTTAACTCTGTGTAGCCTACGTNAGTGACTCTCAGCAGACCATAATTATGTATAACTCTCTGATGATAGTGTTTAGTATTATTCTTAAGTTACTTTTAATCATGAAAACCTCAGGCGCTGTGTCCTAATCTTGTTGGCCACAGTACCTTATGAGAACAATAAATGATTTTATTATTATTTTTATAGAACGTCAATATAAAACGGAAGTACCGAACTCCAGGTGCCCATGGTGCTTATTTTGGAACCGAAATTTTAGGGTTAACAAATCTTGAAGAAACTTTTCTTTCAACAATTTTTTTACTTTATATGGCAATGGTAATATTTATTTACGCTGTGTAGAAATATGAGTTCAAAAAAATGAAAATTTAGCGAATGACAGGTGATTGAAGATAGAAGAAATGTATTATATCCTTCCCAGCGTAATATTTGCACTTTATTGAAAAAATTTGCGGCAGTATTACCAGAATCTGCCAGGAAATGGGTAAATTAGTTGAAAATACTTCTAACCTTGATGCCTAATGAAAATATACCTCTGAAAATCATTAGCGTTAGAGAAATATAATTAATTATTTTCTTGGTCCTAAAAAAATACCATGGGCGCTAATGGGCTAATAATGCAGTTTCCTATTTTTAATATTTGTACTAAGATAAGTAATACAGATGCGCTTCGAAAGAGTCCTATCGGTATTCTCGTATGCACACGAGTATGTAGAATTATCTTGTACGTCATCCTTGAAAGACTGACTCAATAATTACATTTTAAAGTGTCACCACATAAATACACAAAGCTTGAGCACTGTGACGTGGCATGTACGATAGTCAGGAAAATCTCACGACATGGCGTCAGCAACAGCCGTGGGAATCACATAAAATCGGTGTCCAGCGCTGGCCCAGAAGAGCATCATGAAGCTCACGTCAGGGCGGCTGAGAGAGACGGAGGAATTTCACAAATGGGTGTCCTCGAGAGCCTGGCGTATCTTATGCATAGTAGTGTACTGGTAGGAAGACTGAAGGGTTGAGCAGTAAGAATTGTACATGCTTCTCTGGGTATCCAAGAAGCGGCGGCCGAGAAGGACAGTCTGCCGCAGCGCATCGTCTACTGTCGCAATTTCAGTAGTCGGAGCTGCAATTAATGGATTCCTATTTAGTAAATTGTAAAAGTAAATTCAATCTAAGGGATTTGAGGCAGAAAATACTATTAGAACACAATCGACGTGAACATTATACAGCGAAAGAAACCGTATCGCACTCGAGATGCCTCAAAGTGAAAATGTGGAAGCCTACGCGATACAAATTTCCAGATATTTCCAGATAGGTAAAAATAGGGGCGAAGTCCACACTCATACCTTGAGAGAGAAACTTCCGAGCAATAGGATAAGACCTAGAGGTAAAAGCCAAATATGGATCAGAAGGCCAGTGGAGACCCTGGGGGATTGGTCCGTATCCCCAGAACAAACTTCGTAAGCACTGTAAGAGACATGATTTGGTTATTTACAGTAGGTATCTGTGAATGGAAAGCCGAGCGCTACTGTTTATTTACAATGCAGTTCTAATGCCTCAAAGGCAGTGATAATGCCATGTCAGCGTTCCTAGTCAAAACACAATGAAGAATACACGATATATTTTTTTCTACCATTCATTTATTTATTTATTTATTTATTTAACATTTATTTCTCCACAGGCGGGAGGTGTTCTGGATTATTATATTACAGCTTACATTAAAAATTGTGTGTACATTAATTTGTTGGAAATATTACATCTATATATTCACAACCTAATCTACATGGCTCAGTGCCATCACATACCAAACGAGTTAACTGGACTGGCTCCGCAATAGAGCTACCTAACAATCACCCTCGCGCGAGAAGTAAAATAAGATATAATTGTTACCTACTAATGTTAACATTACAGCTTGTTCACTTAAAGTAAGGTACATGGAAAATGCAGTAATTGCTTCCCGAGGAAAGATCTACATGGCTTAATACTATTTCACCTGATTGCCTAAATACTATTACATACAATAGGTATGGCGGTACTTACAGCATGACCTGCTGTACAAACATGTAAATTTGAAATTATGTATTTATATCTCATAATATGACGGCTTTCATGAAGTGGATTATTATTTCCGCCAAAGGGCGATCCGCACCGTGATACTAGTCGGCCAGGAGGCGCAATTAGGATGGATGGGGTCGCATAAAAGGAAGTTATTCAGATATGAGTGGATAGTTTACCCTCAACACGGGACTTATTGCAGTACACGTAGTAGTAATAGAAAGATAGTTATATGTAGTAGGGTTTCAATGCGGTCTACATACAACGCCACAGATTCTGAAGCATCTAAATTCCCTTGCAATAGGCGTTTCAATTGACCAATCAACAAATATTTTATTGATAACGCTAAGCGGTCCATACTCGCTGCTGTCTTTCTTTGCCAAGCTTCCAGCCGTCCAGCAATATACAATAATGACAAAGTCAAAGACCAGCGACCTAAATATAAGATGACCAACTTACTTCGCAGCTATGGCAACTTCTTCGTCTTCGCCTCCTACTATGATACCGGTGCCGTTTTCGGCGGTACCGTCGACTTCCACGGCAGCAGTGACGGCAAGAGTCGTCAGAAGTTAGGCTGTCGTCACTGCTGTAGG
>LQNS02277216.1:8189571-8201783 GCA_001587735.2 Parhyale hawaiensis | reverse complement strand
GAGGGTGTACAGGTGAGTGAAGACGTCGTCCTTGCATCTAATTTCTTTCTTGATCAGATGGTTCTGGCCCTTGTAGCTGAAGATGACGTGCACACGCTTGGTACCAGGCCCGCAGATGTCAGGTCCTGAGAAAAGATCGTGATGCGTTACAAGAAGATCCAATTAAACTTGCGTGCAGAGGATGATTATAAAAACTACTTGAAAAGAAGAAACTGACGCGCTTTACTTTATCACGAAATCCTCTCGAGATCCAACACTCATTATAAAGCCTGGTGAACGCTAGACGACCAATGGAGGAACCAATTCAAGTGGATAGGTTATCCACAAGATTTTCAAAACGGGCAATAGTCCGCATTTTATATATTTTATTTTTAAATGCTGCATAGGGTGCAATAGTGCCTAGTAGAAGTTTTACTAGCGCTTCAGTGGCACAATGCCTATGTCGCGCCCAACTATTCCAGTGTTTAACCACAGGCTCGTACGCCGCTAGGGCGCGAAGTATGTCCCACTTTAAATTAAAAGGAAGTATTAAGGAGGGGACGATTATTAATTTTGCATAAAATATATGTACTTAGCAAAAAAGGGGATAATGTCATAGTTGGTGGTGGTATCTATAGTGATAACTTCAACACAGTTTATTATAAAGGTCACATCTGATAAGGAAGGTCTTAAGGGCGTCTCTGTTAAATTGGCCACGAGGCCACTCGGCCAGCATTCCCCGGAGTATTATTATATTGTATTGCGAGTTTTCCCGCCGTATTAGACAGAAAGACTATATAACAGCGATCCAATTTCTTAATGATGTAGTTGAGAAGTTTATTCGCATTGAAATGAGTTCTATTAGAACAATCTTGGCCAGGCGCACCATGTCTGGGAGGAAATGAAGCGCAAGCACCTTCAACTCCACACGGCTCGGTCGAAAGAAATTGCTCAGTCGTGCAGCCCTGAGAAGGAGACGAAAAACGAAAAGCGAAGACAGCGAATACTCGTGCGGGGGGTCAATTCCGTGGCCCCCATACAGGAGCAGATAGGAATCCCATGGGATGGGTCGCTTACCACCATACGGCGGCCCACCTCGCGGAACGAAAGGGGATTATTATATTGGTATTGTCCCGCTATTTCTGAAACTTAGACAATCAAGAGCAATCTCATATGATTTACTCTACTTACAGCCGGAACCACAACGTTGTGCTCAGGTGGCAAGAGATGAAGGATGAAAAGAGAAGACAGAAGAAAGAAGCGCCCGTGCGGACGGTTCTTTCTGTGGCCCTACGCACGGGCGAAGGTAAGAGCCCCGCAGAAAAAGTCTAATCTCGATCGGCGGAGGAAATCGCGGGACAGAAAGGAAATATAGAGAGCCTACCTAACTGTACAAAACTAACCTTCTCAGCAGGAACTGCGGCCAGATGCTACATCCCCTGCGGAGAAAGCACTCGGGACCCTTGGGTGCGTGATGCCCAAAACATTGTCCCTGGAGTATGGAGTCAGCATATTGTCCATAAAGGTCCGGATAGCAGTCCCTCCGCTCGTTGGAGAAGGTAGGGCACTCAGCCATTAAAATGTAAGATGGTGAGAGGAACGACGCTATCAGTAGTGCCTAAAGTCAATAATGTTGAAGCCCACCGGATTATCATCCTATCATAATCGAACTGTGCTGTCGCACTACAAGAATTCTTTTTCCTATAGTATTGCCACTAGAGAATTCCTTATGGCACGGTAACACAATCTAGGTTAAGAGATTTCGTCGAGCCTCAAGTCTCACGCATTATTATCATAAAACTTTCATAACCTCGGATGCTCAAAACGGCATATCAATAGTGCTTCGTTTCACGCAATAGGAAAATTGAGCGGCCCATATATCGGACAAGAAAGTGTAGGCAAAAATTCATTAATTTATAGTGGGTTAGGTAACTAGCGCCGCAGGCATCACGCCCGCCTCGCGCCGAAAACACAAGATCGGCATATTCTCAGTTTTTACACTTTTTCACTGGCCCAGCATCGTACTGAGAACATATACTTCCTGACAATTATAAATCCAAGATCCATCTGGGGTCATTGGTCCCGTCAATTTCACATTTCTGCCACTAAAAAGTGGTCGCGTAGCCCTCGCGCTACTCTCCCATTCATTTCAATAAACCTCTGAATTTACAGTTTTTCGTAGATTTCACATCGCTCCAGGTATCTCCTGATCTTTCTCACAGTAAAATTCTTATGAGGGAACTCTTGAAAGTATTTCTACCATTATAGAATCTATGTCCCCACCCCGAGAGTATGGGAAGTAACTCCTTAGGATATCCGAGAAGCTGGGGCATTCTGCAAGGAGATGGCATACGGTCAGCGGCACCAGACAGTCGTCACAACAGGGTTGAGGGCGGCGCCTCATCAAAGATTGATGGGGCAATGGGTCCGCGCTTGCTTTCATTCTCTGTCTTTGGCGGCCTTTGGGCGGGGCGCGCCTTGCTGTTCCGGGCACTCGGCAACGTCGGGTCGGAGTAGCGGCTCGGGCCCTGCTTGGTGGGTTGCTGGAAAGCGTGGGGAGGGGAGATGCGCGGGCGTGTCCAGGGGCGCGTCCCGTCGTGTGGGTTCGGCGTGGCCCACTGCACTTCACTCAAACCCTCCCCTTTTTTGTCCCTTCGGGACAATGGTCTGATTGTGGCGCGGCCCCACTTAAGTGGTAACGTGGACCAGGGCCTGCCTGTACTTGTCTGCAGGATCAAACGCCATCACTAATTTCCTCCATGCGGTCAGAGAGGGTGGTGTTCAAACTCCGCCCTCTTGGAGGCAACTCAACAACAACATGGGTCAGCCTGGTGTGACCAATGCGCAGGCGGCACAGCACCACCTCCAAGTGGTGGCCGAACCTGGACGTTACCCACTCTTGTACTCCCGGTTTCATCACTCAACTTATTATTAACATCATTCCACCGTTGCTGCCACACCGCTCTCAAAGATTTTATGTAGTAGTAATAATCTTGACTTAGTATAGCTGGGTTTCCCCTCCCCTTTCCCGGGGCACCTGCGATCCCCTTAGCTTCACCGTCAGCACTCTCGTTTCCAGCAACTCCTACATAACCGGGGTCCCAGCAAATCCGAAGCTAGATGTATACCTAGATGAATTATAGGATCGTTCAGCTGAGAAAATGCAAAAAATTTAGTAGCAATAACTACTGCTGGAAATGTAGAAGAACAGTAAATATGTTTGCGATTTCATTGAAAGCACTTCCAATTTATTCAAGTTATTACTACTTACATTAACTGGTTCTCAAGTACTAAAAATATTTGCGAACAAAATGAAACACTCTCTTTCCTAATCTCGTCACAATATGAAATCGTTAAAGCAAAAGAAACCCTCCTCTTCAACAGATTCATAAGATGGGCAAAAGTAACTAACCCTATGCTCTACGGCTCATTGTATGCCCCATGTGGAGACCCTAGATACTGGAAACAACTATCCACATCCATTGAGTTTAAAAAAAAAAAAACTAGTCCACTTACAGTACCTGCTACGGTTGCCAAATCTTATGTTCCAAGGTTCAGTTACGACCGCTGAGACTTGACAGCATCCAACTGACTCATGGCATCCCTACAATCTCCTGCTCCTGAACAACAGACTCCTTTCACCAAAATAATCAAATTTTCCTGTAGCAGACTCTTGAGACTACAGTGCGAGTTCATTTGCTAGCCTCAAAGTAACCTTAGTAAGTAACCTAATGCCAGGTCACACTACGCATTTGCACTGACCACTTGATGCGAGGATGCGCGACTCAAACGTCATTTATGCAACCGATATTAAGCATGTGATCAAACTGCACATCCAGTAACATGTTGGGGTACGGGAATGCCTATATGGCCTTAGCATTGCAAAGGCTCGCTCTACACTCCTGAGGGGTTGCAAGCTGCAACACTGCGAGCAGTTCCTATTTCCAAACTTCACTGCCCACTGTAACCCTAAGTGATAAAAAAGTAAATAAAAAAGCAATGGCCATGAGAAAAAAAAAAGTCCAGGTTGGCTTTACAGTAAGTGGTCTACTGGTCTACCTCAAGTGGTCTACTGGTCTACAATAATAGTGAGGCGAGTTACTAGCGTTGTGAGCATCACGCCCGCCTCTTACACTAGTCCTCAAAGTAAGGATAAGGTAAGTGAAGAATAGGCTAGGATACGTTCAGTTCAGCTACGCTAGGCGCATCACACTTATTGCGCCAGATTTTCAGGTAAGCCACAGACTGCACCAACAGATGACAATGAAAAATTTGAAGTAGCAATGTACCAAGCACAGCATCACTCGGAAACAGAGAGCAATCCTCCACTGACGACGTGCTTGCAACATACAGGCAAGCACACGAATACAAACTGACTGACTGATCATAACCAAAATTAAACTATTGCTCGTGACATTCCAAGCAGTTGCTGTAAATTTCATGTACGTCCATGCCGCTAGCTAGGCAACATGAACAAACTAGGCTTTTCCTCATAGCAGAGGCTGGACAAAGCTAGCCACGTCAAGTTAATAAAACGGGAAGACAACATATAGGATGAAGCTACACCAAATGTACAGCCAAGTGGTGGAATTAAAAACCATTCGATATGTTTGAGCTCTGTTCACTTTCCAATAACTCTAGGAACCAGTAACAACCTCAAGTCCCAGAAGAGTTAAGTAGCGATTATTAGAATATTGAATAGTTTAGGACTGTTTCTCCAACAATAGTCATCTACCCAAGAATAAAACGGACATGGTACGCCTGTAGAACTGCGGAACCAATGAATGAGGGTGTTCCCATCCAGTATCATGCATAAGATCAGCAAGACGACAGAGAACAGAACGACACGTAGGCCTAAGCAGTAGAATGAATACGGATGAACGCAAAGTGAGCACAAAAGAGAGGTCTCTGAAGCTTAGCTGCACACTAAGGTAACCTATTGAGTCCCTTGGGGTCGCCACTCCCTATACCATAAAATGGACAAACCTAACAAACCCTTTTTCCCATCCAATGCCTCCCGAGGACGTGTAAGTACCTAGCAACAGTAAAGAGCTACCCAACATAGGTAAGGATCCCTATTAACTCACCGAACATAATAAGGTATGGAGATTCTCCGTGCATATCCTTCTGATCTAGAGAGCAATCAAAGACCTTGAGGTATCCTCCTCCGCAGTCGAACAAGACGAGCACAAAGTGCCTCTTAACTTACTGGTCCCCGAAGAGAAGTAAGCTGAATGGCTCAAATTTGCTGGACAAGCCATAGAACCGAGCATCCTGAAATGTGAAAGTCTAAGCTAAAAACTACAAAATTATACAAGTTGGTCTTAATTACATCTGCAAAGGTGTTTCAAGAATAGGAGCGATATGTAGTGTACAAATAAAAGTAGCTATAGCTCAAGTTAAACCACTAAACTCAAATAAAGCAATCCTAACAGTGATACGGTAACTTTTCCACTTCAACATTCACAGAAAGCTTTTTATTGGTCAGTGTGCCACTTCTGGCAGGAAAATGATGCAAAGAGAAAACAATGTAGCCTGTATTTCAACTTCACACAGCACGACTTGAGGACAGCTGCAATGAGCCAATGACCTCTATAGTAAGGTACTACGGTTCCCTCTCGACACGTGAAGGAGCTGAAATTATATCCCTGTAACATTTTAAGGATTTGCTAATGCATACTTTCTTCTTGGTAGGGAGCCAGCCTCCAGGACAATGGTGGAACATCTTTTGATTCTTGCATGGCAATACACTAGTAGCTACTTATGTCTACTAGTCTGTATGAGCAATTTGCATGATCAATTTATGTAGCCAATTGGTATAAACATCAAATTTTGCAAGAAGTAGAAGCATTAGCTACAGTATAGCAGTCCAAAAAGGATGTACACACAAGCACTTAACTTGAGCAATAGAGGCATTCCTCAATTTGCACGAGTAATTGAGACACACACAACTCAAAATTTGCACAAGTCAAGTAAAAGACCTTGTTTTCTATAAATAAATTTTAGGATAACTGCACAATATTGCTGTATTGAAAGAAACCCAGGTAGAAGGTATTGATAGAACTTTTCAATTTAAACCAAAGAACATTCATGATTGCTCTGTATGACTGCAAATTGTTAAATAATTGTAAACAGAAAATACAAAAGCACAGGACAAATTTAATATTTACTTATTTAATCAATCACTTTCTCCTTATTTCCTATGGCATAGTACTAGTTCATCCTCAACTAGATAGGTACTGTAGTTTTCTTTAATAATTACACAAGTCATGAATACTGTTCACACAACTTGAAATTGCACAAGTCTAGGAATCCCGTAGAAGCTCTAACATATGCAAATACTTGTCCATGAATACATACATTTTATTTTGGAAGTCTAGCTTAATTTGTATGCATAGTATGACTGTACTGCAGATATAATTTGTATTGTTCCTATAAATAGCTATATACTGTATAGTTAATACATTCCAAAAAATTGAACAACACTTCAATTGGTTAAGGACCATTTTTTATAACACAAGAAAATAGGCTGAATGTTCCAATGAACAATTTTGCAGTGGTAAGCGAAAGGCAGAGTACCTCTGTCGGATAGCACCTTGACTCGCGTCTTCGCGGGTTTCTCCACTTCGGGAGGACATGNTCCTCCTCCACAGTCGATGTTCTGCTCGTGTTTCACGGAGAATTGAATGACCAGGGGCTTCTCTTCATTGCTGAATGGCTCAAATTTGCTGGACAAGCCATAGAACCGAGCATCCTGAAATGTGAAAGTCTGTAAGCTAAAAACTACAAAATTATACAAGTTGGTCTTCCTAACCTCTGCAAATGTGTTTCAAGAGAGGAAGGGATATGTAGTGTACAAATGAAAGTAGCTATAGCTCAAGTTAAACCACTGAACTCAAAGCAATCCCAACAGTGATAACTTTTCCACTTCAACATTGACAGAAAGCTTTTTATTGGTCAGTGTGCCACTTCTGGCAGGAAAATGATGCAAAGAGAAAACAATGTAGCCTGTATTTTAACCTCACACAGCACGACTTGAGGTCAGCTGCAATGAGCCAATAACCTCTACAGTAAGGTCCTACGATTCCCTCTGGACACGTGAAGGAGCTGAAATTATATCCCTGTAACATTTCAAGGATTTGCTAATGCATACTTCTCCTATAGAACTACCTGGGGCGCAGACTTGGTAACTAAAGTAAGTGCATAGTCAGATGGCACACCTCAACATTGCATAGTCTACTTTCTCAGTAGGGAACCAGCCTCCAGGACAATGGTAGAACAACATCTTTTCATTCTTGAATGGCAATACACTAGTACCTATGTCTACTAGTCTGTGTATGAGCAATTTGCATGATCAATTTATGTAGCCAATTGGCATAAATGTCAAATTTTGCAAGAAGTAGAAGCATTAGCTACAGTACAGCAGTCCAAAAAGGATGTACAGTCGAACCCCGTTTACTCGGACCCCACTTACCCGGACTTTTTTTACATTCCGAGCCTCGGATTTTTTGTCCGAGTAAATGGGGTAATGTTCCGGATGTCAATGAAAGTCCGGAAAAAGTCAGAAAGATCAGCTTCATTTTCCGACTATCTGAGGTGACGCCCCGGAACATATGGTTTGCCAGCTTCGGACAAATCTCAGTTACTCGGACGTGACGCGGCGCAGAAATACAAAATGCACCTCTGCGCACATCTGTCGCCTGTCGGTCCGAATCGGACGCAAATTCCGGAGAGTGAGTCAGTTGCAGCGCTGCTCTTGCTTGTGCATGATCATTCATGTGTGAACTGTGTATGTTCAGTACATATGTACAGGATGTTTTCTCACGCTCCATGTTTCAACAGTTTTCATTAACATGTAAAATAAAGATGTTTTATTTATACAGTACCGTGTGTCCTAACAAATGTTAGTGTTTTAAATTGCATATGGACATACAGTAGCTATGTGATAGGCTAGGCCAGGTACGCTAGGCTGGAGTTAAGATGTGCTCCTTATGCATACAGTACGGTAGAAATAACTTCAGTAAGTAGCCTACAGTTAGTACCTATATGACCAGTAGTATAGCCTACAGTGTTCTAGTTTTGAATTGTAGAATTAGAGGTGCAGTACTGTATAGTAATATATATGTACAGTACATACGTACTGTGCAGTGTACATAGCTACATGTATATGTGCATAGTTACACTTGTCACCTATGGCGAAAATGATAGGTAAACATAACTATTGGGCTTGAGAGGGGGTAGGGAGTGATTTCGTGAGGCCGGAACATGTTCGGAAAATGTCTGGAATAAGTCCGGGTATTGAGGTTTTTCGTACCGAGAAAAAACCCAAGATTCCCAGAAACCTTGATTTCCCGGACTGGCCCTCGCCCCAAGAAGTCCAGGTAAACGGGGTTTGACTGTACACACAAGCACTTGACTTGAGCAATAGAGGCATTCCTCAACTTGCATGAGTAATTGAGACACGCGCAACTCAAAATTTGCACAAGTCAAGTAAAAGACCTTGTTTTCTATAAATAAATTCCAGGATAACTGCACAATATTGTTTTATTAAAAGAAACACAGGTAGAAGGTATTGATAGAACTCTATTTAAACCAAAGAACATTCATGATTGCTCTGTACGACTGAAAATGGTTTAATAATTGTAAACAGAAAATACAAAAGCACAGGGCAAATTTAATATTTACTTATTTCATCAATCACTTTTTCCTTATTTCTTATGGCATAGTTCATCCTCAACTAGATAGGTACTGTAGTTTTCTTTAATAATTACGCAAGTCATGAATACCACTCACACAACTTGAACTTGCACAAGTCTAGGAATCCCTGTAGAAGCTCTAACATTTGCAAATACTTGTCCATGAATATAAATATTTTATTTTAGAAGTCTAGCTTAATTTGTATGCATAGTATGACTGTACTGCAGATATAATTTGAATTGTTCCTATAAATAGCTATATACTGTATAGTTAATGCATTCCAAAAATTGGAGAACACTTCAATTGGTTAAAGACTATTTTTTTTATAACACAAGAAAATGAATCCTTCAGCATGCAGTACACCTGTGGGTAGGATGCATCTCCCTCCGCACAGCACAGTGACCTAAACAAAAAGAGCAAGAAGGGATGGAAAACACAATAGAAGTGTGGGTTATGTGCATAAGTGTTCCCAAAAATATCAGTTTCCAGTTTCCACAAGAACAGCAAGTTAAAGATGATAGAACAAAGCACAAATAGTAGCTACCATGAAGCTGAAGTCCGAGTTTAACAACTGCTAATTCCACAGCCATGCTTATTTACTGTACTGAGAGAAAATACAACCAGGCAGATTACCTACCCTAACAGGCTAAAAGTAACAACTTAAATTGACAAATTTGAAAAAAGAAAAAAATGGCATGATGCAATGCCCAGACACAAAGCATTCTCTTCATGGTCTAAATTCTCACCTCTGAGGTCTGAAGACCTTTGCTAGACTCAGCATCTCCATAGAATTTGCCTGCAGTCAACTTGAAATCACCAAATTCTTTGCCAGAATGTTTTGACTGGACCCATCGTGACTCCCAGGAGTCTGTGGAACAGGACGTTATTAGTGTCGGGCCACACTGCTGAGTGATAAATAACTAGGTACATAAAGATCATCCATTTGGACCATTTCTTTAATGAAGTGCCACAAACAGTGACCCAATTGGCTGACTTTGGAGCAAAAAATTCTTCAAGTATATAAATATATATTAAGAATATAAAGTGCAGTGCCAAGATCACCTGAAAATCACAGTGTATAGTACATCAGCAAAGATTTTTAAATCTCCCAAAACTCTATTTCCAGAACAAGAAATATGCATCTGCATCTAAATCTATAGCTACCACAAATTTTACAAAAAGCCAGGCCTTTTTACTGAAGATGAACCTAGTCATCCTGGAGCTGGGTGCCAAGTAGTTATGGGGGAAGACTCTAATCTGCAGTAAAGCATTTGCTCTGTTTCAAGACTTCCTGAAGATCTTGTGCATTTTCTTCTCCCTCTTCTAAACATGTGGTGATAGTTTGCTTGAAATGAAGCCAATTATGCCACTATATGTGACAAAACATGGGAGGAAAAGTTATGAATCTGGCAAAGCATTTGACACACTGTGGAGCTGGGGGAATTTATGCAGTTTAGAGACTCCTAATTAGATTAGGCTAGGTGATCAAAAACTTGCAAAAATCCAAAGGCTTACAGGAATAAAATGTTCTTCAAATTCAATTCTACATATACTGTGCAAGTTTCATAACAATCTGACCATAAATGAAGAAAATAGACTAGCTACCTTACAGTACAAAACTAGTCAAAATTTTGGTGACCAAGATCACAATGTCATCTTTCGTACTCTTTCCATCAACTTTCTTGTAATACATAACTCAAACTCAGGCTAGTTTTCTGATTACTTGCATCAATATCTGTGCAATATAGGCAATGCATATAGGCTTAGGCCCCAACTGTGTCAAATGAGTCACCAAGATTGTGACTTTGCCAGTAATGGGTTGCCACATTTAGTGCCAAAAATAGCCTGGTTTTGAGCAAACCATTGCCAGAAATATACAAAGGTAGAAAAATTCTAATCTATTACCAAGATCTTCAGGAGGTTACAGGAATGGAGCAAATCCATCACCAAAGACCTTCAAATTTTGCTATCTCTGCAGTTTGGCTTATGCCTAGCACACTTGGTTAGTCTTGGTACAAAGTCTCTTGCACCGGTAGTCCTAAATTCCGATAAACTATGAAAAACCAGTGGAAACCAACATAAAGCAACAGAGAAAGGGCTATAAAATTATAATCAAAAACAGTAAAAAACAATGCGGGGAAAAAAGTATCGTGAAAAACCAAAGCCCTAGGTCAAAAATGAATTACAAATCGGGATATGCAATTCTGGTGAAAAATTCTCAATATTGGCATTTTCACTGGTGAACCATCCAATCGAAAATTTCTCTTATAAAAAGTGGTTACTGTCGCTTAATGCACAAAAACCATTAGAGTTTCTCTTAGGTAACTACATGTTGAACTAAGACTACAGTCACTACACTAGCGCAATTCCACCCTTACGGCCATTCTGTCAAAGCGACGCTGCGACAGGGACATAAAATCCCATAGAGTTAAACCTTATGGTGTATTCTAATTTTTTTTTTAATTGAGTACATATTTCTTCACTTTATATATTTTTTCTGCTTTCTATTGTTTTTATGACTTTTTAGTTGGTTTACATTGGTTTTCAGAATTTAGGACCAGTCAGACAAGATCTTCCCCAATTTAAATTATAAGGCCAACTTTAAAAAAAAAAAAAACTGAGAGCAATCTATCAAACTGTAATCAAAGTTCACTTTCTTACAATTGGCTGAAAAAGCACAAGGCAACAATTTACGAAGTTCTCAAGGACAGAAGCACATATTTGCGAGACTTCACTGAAAGCAAAATGTCTCAAGTTAGTGCAATACACCAGTATGGAATTCCACACTGATTTTAACTGCATCCGCAGTATTAGACAAATGCAAGCCGGTGAAATCACACAGAGTGACAGAGACTTCCACAACACGAGTTACAATGCTAGGCGTAGCCTAAATGAATATGAATAAAGCCGGTGAAGGTGATTCAAGCCAGTCAATTCTGGGTCCCAAATCTTAAATTACACCCTGGTCATGAAGCTCCGAGTTTATTTATATATAGTTATATCATAATGGAAGCAGAAGTTGCAATGCTAGAATCAAGCCGGTTTAGATAATTTAAGCCGGTGTAGATGATTCAACCCGGTATAGATGATTCTAGCCAGTATAGATGATTCTAGCCGGTATAGATGATTCAAGCCGGTATAGATGATTCAAGCCGGTATAGATGATTCAAGCCGGTATAGATGATTCAAGCCGGTATAGATGATTCAAGCCGGTATAGATGATTCAAGCCGGTATAGATGATTCAAGCCGGTCAATCCTGGGTCCCAAATCTTAAATTACACCCTGCAATACACAGTACACTACTTTTTTCAACTGAAAAAATTATCTTCCTAACTAGCCAACCTGAGAAATTTGACCATTATATAAGGCAGTTAGTTAGCCTAGCTGATGGTGGAACAGAGGGAGGAATTTCGGTAAAATTTTACTTTCACTTACACATGTTTTTTTGGGTTTTTGTTGCTTTCAGTATGTTAATTGGGTCAATTTAAGACAATTTACATGAATAACGTTTCCGTCGCAAATGCTTAGTTTTTGA
>LQNS02277216.1:8174871-8187949 GCA_001587735.2 Parhyale hawaiensis | reverse complement strand
GGAGGCCGCCCATTGGTCCATCACTCTCACTTGGATTCATCTGATTGGATGCTCACTTGGCATGTCCATAAGTTACTGGTCGTTTTATTCTCACGAGTAATACTGACGTGCATGTTCTGACAAAACTTCTGAACAAAGTTGAACTGAGAATAAAAATTAATATACTTCTCGTACGTGGCGATAAAAAGAAAAAAGCTCATGTACCTCCTCGAAATTATTGCTAGATTTCGAAACCATATAATTTAAGCGTATAATAAATACCGAGCTACAAGAATTATGTGAATATGCGCAACGACGTAATTATAGATTTATGTAATTATACAATCATGAACTTAAATCTTTTATGGATACTTACTTTAGCATAAACTGGATGAATATTTTCGAAGACAATAACGCGCGTATGTCGCAAGATAACAACTATAGGCGTCTTTTTGTGGCCACGCTCGTAATCAGAATCACCATGATCATGATCATCGTAATCACTGAAAAGCACAAGAACGGTCAACGATTTTGTAAAGAAACCAGAGCCGGCATGTCAATTTTTCAAAAATATATTTATATCATATTTTTATTAAAAATGGTTGAGAATAGATTTCTTATGAGTTTTTATTTATTTTAAAGCCAATGCATAATTCAACTAGCAGTATTTAAAGCATTTTGAACATAAACAGGCATAAAAGTAAGGAAACTACAATTCTGGAAGTTTATATTACAAACAATCATCATAACATTATTCAATTTATCCACGAATATAAGAAAACATCACAACTTTGCATTTCAAATTTTGAATTTTTACTTGTCCAACGGCTGGAATCACTCTTTGATCACGCATGATTGGCCTGCGGAGGAAATCACGCTGCGATCAATTCTCACCACTGATCACGGTTGATTGCTATCAGAATCACGTCAAAATGCGGTCACAAAAACGCGCGAATCATGCGCGATCAGAAGGAATCATCCGCGCGCTGGTCACAAAAAGACGCCTTATAATAAATACTATAATATGAAAACGAACAGCTGTTTATGACCCTTCATCATTAGGGAAAATAATATAGTATTAATATATTTTGCAAACTCGGCTAACCTTCTCGCAATTGTTCATTATTGATCAAATGCTTAATTTGTGTAATGTGCTCCTGAAACTAACGAAAAGTCTAATCGTATATTTAATAATTCAAATTAAATAGTAGTGCTTGCATTGTTGAATTGCTTAAAAGATCGAGCGACCATGCATGTAGCTAGTGGATTCGTCTCTCTGAATGTTAATTCGAATTCAGACACTTTTTTTTTCACAGAGTAAGTTCCATCTCAGTAGGAGGTGTACAGGACTGTCGGATATTATTCGATGCCGCTCGTCGAGACATCGAACAAATGGCTTTGATTTCTTCATGAGAATTGGCCACTTCACTGCATGTAGGCTTGTGTACTAACATTTGAATACGGTTTGCCTTTACGGATCACTGGGAAAACTGATTCGCCAGCAAAGTTTTGCCATCTGTGTTTGCTTGACAAAGTGGTTCGTCGATGGGCGTTCATGCTGGGTGGTGTTGTGCCTTGTGATCTGGCGCATCGTCGCAGAGTTGGTGGGGTTTGTTTTTTGTATAAAATTTATAACTGCCACAGTCATCCACTGTCTGAGTTTCTTCCGGATCCATTTGTTCGGGTGAGGTATACTCGGCGTACCGGTGCTCTTCATGAGTTTGCCTTGGAACCGTTACGATGCCGTACGGGCAAGTATTCCCGTTCGTTTTTTCCATCGTGTGTGGATGTTTGGAATGGTCTTGATGACTCTGTCTTTGCTGGTGCGGGTATTGGCAGCTTTAAACGATCTGTACACAGAGCTATTCTGTGATCTCGGATCTTCTTTTTTTTCATTCTTTTGTTTTCTTCACCCGCTGAGCTGGTTGCGTGGGGGTTTGTTAGCCTCATGTAGTTTCTCCGTTCCTACGTCGCCAGTCTGGTGTGATTTAATAATAATAATAAGTTGCGTTGTAGATTATTATAAGGCGTCATGGATTTACCAAGCATACACTTATTATGAAATTGGATTACGGTTTTAAAAATTATCCTACATTAGTTTGTGATTCACTGATTGCTTACATTTTTGTATGTTTCTAATAGACAATAATGTGATCGAGTCTATCATATACGAGAATGATGCAAGTGGGATAATGAATAAAAGTAGCTAATGAATGACGCTCTCAGCGCGATTACACGTTTGTGAATGGTCTAGCGCAAAATTCCAACTAGAGACTTATTTATTATTACATTTTTTTTTGCACTCTATCGAAACCATAAAACAACCACGTAATCTTCATCGTGCAATCGATCATGTACTGCTATAGAGTGTAGATGTGCAAATTTCAGCTACACAGTTCATAAACTGACTAATGTATTACATACGCAGTATGTCCAAATACGCTTGAATGAAAGGCGAGAGATGCTTCATCGTAGTCCCGCTTCGCCATTTCCCTCATGAATTAATCTGCCTTCACCGTAGGAATAGTACGGTTTGTAATGTTGTTCAAAGACCCCAGTGTGAGAGCAAGAGGTACAGGGCGCGCTATCGTCGTTCACGATGGATTTGTGTGTGTGTTTGTGTACGCAGATCGTGTGCGTGTGAGCGGCGTTCAAGTTGGCGCACCGCGCTGCTCGCTGGATCACTGATCAATTCCAGCCCGTTCATACAATTTTTCGAAGGATTCTCATGATAAACACATATTAAGTAGTTCTATAAGCTAATTGTCAGAATGATTAGCTAAATATCCAGGTATAAACAATTGTGGCTCGCAAAAATATCAATAAAATTTTAGCAGTCGAGTCAGTTACCTCGGCAAGTGCCACGAGTCAAATTTCGGCTGATTTGCATTTTCGTTTATTGTAACAGAATCAGCAATGCAATCGAGCGCGGAGATATAAAAACTGGTTCGTTTGACTGTCGTGGGAACCGACTTTGAAACAGCAAAGAAGGTGATCACCTTTGGAGTTCTGATATTCAACTGCGAATATAAAGAGAAATTAGAACCGCTATAGTGACACTCGCTTGAGCCAGTTAACGTGACGGCTAACATTTTGGCGAGTCGGCGAATCTATTGATAGCCACTTAGTTGTGCTTACTAGATACCATAATGAGTAGCTAAAAGAACGCCTTCAATAGACAGAGGTGTGAATCCGCTCTCTATTGAAGGGGCCCGCGCAAGTCACAACAAAGAGAGACGATATCGAGCCTTTCGCTCTACGCTATAGATTGTGCCCAGGAAGCATAGAGCATAAAACTCTTTGCTTCCTGATTGCGCTGTATGGTACCACAAAACTGTATTTATATCAGATTTAATAGTATTATGTTCATCAGATGCAATAGTATTAAGTGATGAATACCTATCCTCGGAGACAAAGATGTGAGTTTTCTTTTTTTTCTTGTCTTTTCATAACTTCACTTAAGAGAGAGATTCAGGCTAATATCAGGTTTATTCTTTTTGTATCATTTTTTTCGTTGTTTTTTCAAAAAAACAAAAGTTGAAATTTTTGGAGGGATTTCCACCAAGTTTCCGTGACGTCAGCTGTACATCAGCGCGAAAATAAATCAAAAGAGAATTGATTTTACTCGCACCTCTCTTTATTATATATTAATACTGAAGCAAAAATATGTTTTATTGAGACATGAAGCGTTGAAAACTTACTGTCTGTTGACTTCGCAAGCACAGTTGTCATTGGAAACATTGTTTTAGGGACGCCTTCATTTTTTTACTATACATCTTGAAACTTGTGTCATGCATCTGATGCTCGTATTTTGTGTTTTTTACTTTCACTAGCTTTTCAGCTGCGTTGCCATTAGCCAATCTTAGCTACATTTAATAAGCTTGTCCAGGACCTCAGTCATAAGCGTCTCTTTCGCTCCACTGGATGAGTTTTAGGCGTTTAGTCCCAAATTGATTACTTGAGATTGCCTATAGCTCTGTGCTGGAAAATAAAATTTAATTTGATAGTGTCTCAAGGGTATTCGGTTAGGGATTCACTCCTGAACAAACCGAACCAAAAAAAAAAACGAAACCAACTTTGGTAACTGATGTCCCGGACAAGTTAAAGGTAATGGGTTTATCTCGCTGGAAATGCCCCAATAGCTAACACCCTAACTCTCGATGTTGTCTAAACGAATTTCTTTGGCGCTGAAGTCTTGTTCTCTCTACCGCAAAACCTGCTATAAAAAAAATATGATCAGTCCTAGCGCTGTTCTCAACTGCGGTGACATACTGACCGAGTAGACTATTGATTTTCAAGGACGACACTCAGTTGGTGATACTGACATGGTTAGATGCACAACCCAATTTCTGCGTAGGTTTCAGGGGCTAGTCAAAAAAACAAAATTGAAACGGGAAAACTGCTAGAAAAATAAATATTTTTGCATAAAAATAATACCATGCGGTCTGCAGTGTGGAGACTCGAGCTCGCCTACACTGCGATAAGCATACATGCCACAAGTGTATACGTACAAAACATCTATCACTGCCATAGCGGCAAATCTAACATTGATTCTATGTAGTAGCAGTTGTAGTAAACATTGATTCTAACAAGTTGCATCAGCGTAAGAGAAAACGGAGTCTGTCTGTCAGTCACTTTCTCGATAATGAATGCTATATATTTAAATAGATAAAGAAAAATATATTTACATGTATATACAAGGGTATAGATTTAGGGTTATATGAATCGTCAAACCCTAAACAAAACTTGGGGCCGCCGCGGCGGCGCCCAGCAGCGGTGACCCAGATTTTTAATAGGGCCATGGAATCTAATATAAAACGTTTAGGCATTGTGCTAACAATTAATGAAAGCAGTTTGTTTTTGTACATATATAAATATCAGAAAATGTTTGATCGGCTTATATCCGTCTACGCGTCGGTTCATTTTTTTAATATTTTACCTCTAGTCGGATGACACGTTGTACCC
This sequence comes from Parhyale hawaiensis, assembly GCA_001587735.2. Taxonomy (NCBI): domain Eukaryota; kingdom Metazoa; phylum Arthropoda; class Malacostraca; order Amphipoda; family Hyalidae; genus Parhyale; species Parhyale hawaiensis. The sequence goes on along the minus strand of LQNS02277216.1, from coordinate 8,183,005 downwards.
TTGGTTGTACCATAATATCCATAAACTGGCAAGGATCCTTCTGCATTGTGTCCCATACTTGGAGAAAGTTACAAGCGAAGCTATTCCTCGAAGAAACCGAAATTTAATATGTGTGTTAGTGTTACAGGCCTAAGTAGTTTATTATGCATAAGTTATGTAGTAAATTTGTTTGTGTTTCAGAGGTTAATACATACTATGACAACGGCTCGATAAAGTTGCCCAATTTTTCTATAGTGCCTACATACTTGGACACAAGATTGCACCGAAAATTTTATTCCTTTCTATTTTCACTTAAATTCAGTGTTATGCTCACCTGTGTGATGAAATATTTGTATCTAATTCAGTCCAGTTGAATATTCATGCCTGCCTACATGAATGCTTGTTATTGAGCGGAGTAGCGATAGCTTACAACACATTCATATTTCAGTGAATAGGTATATACCTGCTTTTCAGCACGTATCAATATACAAGTACTTTAATACGTTCTTACCTCCTCAGCCGCCTACTGTGTGTCACATTGTCTTCTTTGTAAAGTAAAAAGCGTATCCAAGATTCTGTTAAGGGCAAGACGGGTCAGACAAATCGAGGCCGTCGAGATAGAGACCTCGGACAAATGCACACAGGCGGGCATGTCTTTAGTAGTATTTTTTTCGAAAAACTAGCGACAACGATGACGTCACAATTGCTCGTTTGTATTTATGTATCTATGATACCAGTTTCATTTTAGAAATTTCTATCCGCGCCAGGAGACTATATTGACGTCACAATGCCCTCGAACCGTCAGTTTGAGCTGTTCTTAGAAGTTGTGAGTCTATTCCTTGTCTGTGATTTTAAGCTCATGAACTGCCATGAAGCATGGCCAAGTATCACAAATATGTTTGAATTCGTTGCTTAGTCATAGGGTATATGTCACTGTGAAGCCATGCCGAAACATGAAACAGTCAAGTGCGAAGCTATAGTATTTTCTGAAATTATTACTTAATATATATAGCGTTATGACCGGTGTTCATCTTCTACGATAAGGCTTGCCTGCATAATTAAATAAGTAAGTATATGACGCAATAGACGTGCTTGTGAATATGGACCGGCGTCAGGGACAGCACGCCACGTCATCGCAGCTGGACGCGGACTGCGTGGGAGCGGTCAGCTGTTCTTCCTACAATCAATGAATGAAAAAAATAAATAAATTAGAGAGAGAAAAAGCAATGAAGAAGCAAAGTAAGAAAAACAGAAACAAAGAAAGAAGAAAAAACACGCATTTAATGCTCAGGAAGGGAGGGAGATAGTAAATAAGGTGTAAGGTATAATAACTATTTTTCAAGTAGTAAACTTGTATGTTGGACATTTTAGTGAAATTAAAGAAGATTCAACACTGGATGCACATTTTCATTAAAAAAATTCGAAATCTAACGTATTGGAGACATCTGAACTGCCTTTTAGCAGTAGCATAGACAGTGAATTGCATTTTCTGTTAAATAAAAGCTTCATTTACTCTACACAGTACACTTATGATGCCAAGATTGAAAAGAAGCTCGAACAAGGTGAAAGCCAAGGTGTTCTCTGGTGTATATAACAACGAACAAAAGCAAAGAAAACAAGGTTGCGTTAAATCAAATATTTTTTTTTGTCTTCATTTCGTGATGGTGGAGGCCACAAGATTTTACCATTGACTATATTTTTTCTATGTTAGATCAGTTTTATTTTAAAATTGGGATATATCAGAAGTAGGATTATAAACCCGCGATCTCTTTGTAGACACTCAGTGGTCACTTTTCAATAGTATGAGTCTATCTAGCCTTTCTGCTGCGTTTTAATCTGGTCCATAATCTGGTATGATTTCGAGCCGTGCACCTGGGGCAGACAAAGTTGTGTTATAGAGCAGGTAAGGCACGCTAGAGTAGACGAGGTGCGTTGGGTAGACAAGGTACTGTGCGTTACAGCAGATGGGGCGCGGTGACATATATGTTGCCCGTCATGTGCTCCACACGTGGTGCACAGGTCATGGTACACAGGTCATAGGAGTACTATTACGTCGTCAAAGGAACACCTGGAAATAGCTCATAGAGGGCTGGGGGATAAGTCCCGGCGTCTCTGTGGGAATGGGCCTGTTGGTCGGTCTACTGCCACCTATCTAATCTAGAAAATATTAGATACCTATTCTTGGAATGGTGGTCAATATGTTAAAGTGAAAGAGGCGCATCACGAACCAGTCGCTAGTCAGACAAAGTGTGTTAAGCGAGGTCACCTGACGATTTTTGTCGACGCTATCAGCTTCAACCTAATCCCCCTAATCCGATTGCGTTGCCACGGGAGGTTGCAGTAGAGTATAATTAAATTGTCAAAAGAAGTTATAAATCTCGACCTCCTCTGTAATTTCTTCGCTGTAGCAATTGTATTGATATACTGTAGACTTTCGACTATCTCCCTCAATTTTGGAAGAGTTCAAGTTAAGATATTTAAAGTTATGGTCACGGCCACGGCAGCATAATCGGATTAGTTCAGTTGACTTTGTGTTGATAGCGCCGACTAAAGTCGTCAGTGTGTACTCCGTTTCAGGTTTACGTAAAATACAGGACTCTTTAATAACATAGCCTAGCTTCGCTACACCTGGAGTAGATCCACCTTAAATAAACGTGGAATTCCGCGTGTCTAGCTATAATTAATAATTAAGAATCGGCATTACAGTAATTACCTCAGCTAAGTAGGTTGTGTTTTCGTACAATTTATGTCTCTTTGTCTGTCACAAAGATAACTCAAAAAGTTATGGATGGATTTCAACTAAACTTGCAGGGATTGTTAGGTAGTTACAGAATGTTAGCAGAAACAGTTGAATAACTTTTGGTGAAGATCCATTCATCTGTTTGTTTGTTTGTATGTTTGTCTGTCTTTCTGCCTCATTTTTCTTATTGCCATAACTCAAAGAGGTATAAACAGATTTTAATGAACTATGTATTATGAGTTGTTAGATATTTAATGAAGAGTAAATTAAAAAATTTTCGTGACTATCTGTTCACTCGTTAGCCTCTGTGTGTGATTTATTCTTATTAGCAAAATAAATCAAAAGTTATGAACAAATCATAATGAAATTTACAAGATTTGTTAGTAATATTGATATGCATAAATGACTGAATTTTGGCGATAATTAGTTGGTCTGTTTGTGTGCTTGACTAATGAATGTCAGTAACAGAACTCGAAAAGTTATAACGGATCTTCAAGAAATCTACAGAAACTGCTATTATAAAGGTGCAAATAATCAGAGTTTCTGCCTTGCTTGGCTGAGGTATGCGCTCTCAGAGTGTTCTAGTTCACTATGAAACCACACATACCTACATGAACCTTCTGAGTTAAATAATATCAAATTTATTGATACTTTTAGTCCTATGTATATTTGAAGTTTATATGTTTAAAACCTTTAGACCTAATGCATTTTGTCAAGCTAAAATTACAGCTTGTCTCAGCTAACAGACGTACGACGACGGGCGAGGCTTTATGATGACCTACGTCAAATTTTAACAGCGCAACTACTTAATGAATGATTGTGAAACGAGTTTCAGACATTAATTGCAAACCGTTTTCGAGTGAGATTACCGAAAACGCCGTCTTGTTCCTCCTCATTCTCCTCCTCCATAGGATTCAGCTTATCACTGTATCGAGTCTAGTTAGTTCGCTACTAATGCATAAACCTGGGCCTTAATGGACATTCAGCCCTCACGCCAGAAGGCCAGAAGTTTCAGACAAGTTTAAACTAAGCCGAGTTTTTTACTTAGGTAGAAGCAGGCTAATCGGAGATGCCGACTGAGCTCCAGAAATTATCAACGGGTAACGTCGAGTAACAACGAGGTGCTCCTGTGTATATGTCATGTAATGCTTGAGCCTCACTACGGAATCACAAGCACGATCAACTTAATTATGAGCGGACCTTCAGCTTTTTTTTTAGTGGTCCCAATACATGGACAGTAAAAGTCGTTATAGCATTGATACGGTAGCCTGAAACATATGCGAGCTCAATGTCCACACATAATTTGAGGGAGCGATTGCACAGTGTGACCCCTCCATCACTCGAGACTCATACGGCGCTCCAATGGTTAGCCCACCGAACACTTTTCAGTACAAAAAAAAATTGCCTCATAGGCGCGATTTCCCTGTAATAATTCCTAAGGTGTAAAAGTACCTTAATTATTATAATACCAGATGCGTTTCGTATCGTGGAGACGCCTGGAGCATAGGGATACGTTGACTGAGGACTTGTTCGATTGGCTGGTGAAAGTCGATCTAAGACAAACCCGCTTGACTTGACTTGTCAGGGAATGCAGACAGGAACTTTAGCTTCGCCGCCTTGAATCGTGTGCAGGTGTTGGCAGCAGCCCGACGATGCAGAGTCGACTGAAATCTCCATTTTACGGAGCAGAACTAAGTTCATGAAAGTCTTGCAGGGAACCGATGAGGGTCAATGATTGAAACTTAAGTTAACGTGTCGAAGCCGCTGACCTCGCTTAAAGTTTCGAATAACGCAAGCCAGTAAGAGACTGACTTTTGGCGCCCAGTCGAGCACGCCCTAAGCCAAACCCATTCATGCACAGCCTTGTGAAGAATCGTCGTTGTCACCGACCTGATTGTGTTCCTTTGTGAGGCTAATCGACTTGATAGCTAATATAGGGAACCAAAAACCAAAAACCGTTTTAGCTTGCAGGCTATGTACCTATCTTCCAAATCACGAATGAGTGTATATTGCTAAATTCAAGAAAAAGTACCAAACAGTAGCCTTTAGGCATCTGTGCCCGCAGCTGGACACTTAACATACCTGTAATTTAAACAACATGCTTGGAGTTTCCGGGGTCTGCAACTTTGAAGAGAATCCAGACCCGGCCTAAGACCTTTAGGCTTGACTAATTGTTGTGCAGTTGCAGCAATCAGGACCCGGGCCCAGGTGGATCAAGGTGCAGTAGATACAAGCTGGTACAGCCCTATATCCGCATTGTATCTCACAGGTACCACTTGCAAGTTCTTTTACGCAGCTCAAGCACCCCTTGTATGTGAGAACCCGAATTAAAATGCATGCAACAAGCTCTCTTAAACCCGCTGCCGACGACATTCTTTTGTGTTGTCCTGTGTTTTCATTCCACAGCGATCGACTCCCTTGCTGTGTCTGAGTGAACAACACAAAAGGGCATTACTTTCTCAGACGACATTCGCTAAAAATTTGAAAAGACACAATACACTGCACTGGTGATACTTGCTGAGCCAGCAGATATGACGGTAAACATTTTATCGAAACTTTTGCTAGATACACAGTCGTGTTCGCGAGGACAGTACGAAGTATTCGAACGCGGTGAAGTGAGAACACGGGACAAAAGACTATCTATTTATCCTTCACATTACATGGGACGATAGTCAAACCAGCGTAAGCAGTCCTTTATGGACGGGGCTGAATTGAACGCAGCTTTGCCAAATCTATTAAGTAATGCATCTTGAGTTTTTTAATATAAATATAATTTTATCGATTGAGACAAGTTATACCACGCGCTTAAGAGAGATTTGGCCAATTAAGTTGCTTTGCATTCTTAGCCACGCCCGTCTGACTCCTTACGCTGGTTTGACTATAGTACTTTTTTTTACGGTACCAATGGGCAAGAAAGAGTGCAAAAGAACATCATCTTCCTAAACATTTTTTTTTTTGTTTTTGTATGTTCATTTATCCCTCAACTCTCAAGCATGAGATGTTTCGTGGTTTATGTCCCACATATTTTACAATCTTTCTCGTTATAGCTATCGTATTTTTACTTGAGGAAATTGCTGCCAATTTTGGAATTGTCATGATGTATTACACAATTTATAAAATTAATTCGATATGAAATAACTCTTATTTGACGAGCAACGTTCAAACAATAAATTAAATTTTGTTAACGGGTCAGAAAAGTTAGCCTGCTATCCTTTCTGTGTGGGGTTCGCGTCACGTGTTTTTTGATAAACCTGTACCTTATAATTTCTCCTTATTCTCAATAAGCATCACTCTTCTTTTCTGCACATATATATTTCACGTTGCCTAAGTCCACTCCTGCTTCCTCTAATATATTCAGTTTGCTTTTGCACCAGAGTACCAATATAAATTTGCTTGCTTTATTCGGTGCAGTATTGTCGGCTTTTGTACCTGGGTGACCATACTGTATAATTTGCTTTCTATAGATCCTATGTTTCGGTGGTGCAAGATCAAAGTTCTATCTTAGTTAATATTATAGCTTGCTTCGTGTTGTTGTAGCGTGGGTTTCATATGCATAGAACCCAGCTAGCTTACTTCAACAGAAATGTTAGTGCCCTGTAAGTGATTTGGTCGACCGACAAGAATTTTATTTTTTCGCTATAAACTTATTGTTTGCAAATTCCGCTACAAACTGTTTACACTCTGCCCATAATGTTTCTGTAAAGAAATGTCGAAATTTGCCTGTAATTGCGATACGTTAGCTACTGCTATTAAAGAGAGCAAATAGAGGCATACGTTACGAGTAATAGAGGCATACGTTACGAGTAATTGAGGCATACGTTACGAGTAATTGAACGAAAGGAAACGCAATCGCAAAACTCTTTTCTCTACAAATACAGCGTCGAACATGCAATATTTGACTTAATAGTCTCTGCCAGTGTCGACAATATCCTGATGCATATACTATTTTTCACTTGATAGCCTTAGTTAGTGCCGTCATTGTCGACTGTTTGTCGTCATGTTCAAAATCGCTTCGCTGGTTCCTCGAAAAAATATTACGGTATGTATTTTGCCACATTGCGCCGCATTGTGGTCCGCCTCGATGTTGGTCGATGGTTGCCATGTACTGAAGCTTTAATGAGGCTTGTCACGTTCTCATGGCACATGTATTTCACTGTACTGTATTTCTTTGTTCTTTTGGCCGCTCTTGGTAGGGGCGTGGCTAGTGTGGGGAAGAGGAGCAAAGAAATTCCTTTCTCCAGTGCTGCATTTGGGACACTAAATTTTCTTTGAAATGTTTCACTATAATATTGGTAATTATGTGCCAAATTAGATTTGCTGCTGCACTCGCCTTTGTTCCCAACAACGCCTCTTTGCCACACTGGAACTAATTATTGGTATTTCAATTACTGCAATTAGTAAAAGAAAATTATGTATAATTTGGTCTTTGAAAGGTTAATGCCGTTCCTGTGATAATTGGAGGAATAATATGCCCAGTGCGTTACGACCTTAGATATAATCTAAGGCGTTACTATTCTTTTTAGCCCTGCAGTTACCACCGTAGGAATGTGCATCATTCCGTATGGGAATATATACTCTGAAAAACCATGGTAACTGAGTATGTGACACTTTCTCGTATATACGAGTACAGTAGGCGAAGAATTTTGCTTTCTCATTGTTGTCTATAAAGTTCCTTCCTAATAAACTTTTACCCATTTTAATCGTAAATCCAAATATTTTTTGTTCATTTTTAAACTAAGTTGGCTAAGATTCTTCTCCCCTTTCTTTTTTCTTTTTTTTTAGTCGTCTTCCATTTTTTCTCCTCTCGTTTCCTCAGTCCTCTACTTCCTACTAACATAATGGCAGTAGCTCATAGAGGGCCGGGGCGTAAGTTCCGGTGTTCTCTTTGGGAATGGGCCTATTGGTTCGTCTACTGCCGCCTATCTAATCTAATCTAATCTATCGTCTGCAGCGGCCTTTACTGGCCGGACTGGACTTGTGTATAACTCCTAACAGTTGCAATTACAAACGTGAGGTACATAGATGATGTTTGTCTCAGAATGTCGAGATGTTATAAGTTACAAGAGAGTATTAGTTCTAGAATGTTGTAATGTTATTAAATCTGGGCCCTGGTTTGCCAAACACCTCGTAAATTTGCGAACGTGGCACTGCATGCCAGAAAAGATTGTAATTGCTGCTGTGGGGAAGCTGGTCTCTGCAATTTCAAACCTTATTTTAAGCTTACAAAGTTGCCGGCTTGCAGTTCAGGTGCGCTACGTGAGGCTTTCATCTTAAAACTTTGCTATATTCTGAAGTTCAAGCCAGATAACAGCCACTGATTAGATTGTGTCAAGCCGTGGAGATACGTTAGCGCCTGATAAGGAAGATCCGGGAAACTTTACCACTTGCGTGATGTTGATTTCTTCCCATATCATA